>ML246892.1:176153-198788 GCA_005239495.1 Nicotiana undulata
GGGGGGGGGGGAGGGGGTTGAGGTTGTGGTGGCGAATAATACTATGAACTATAGTTTATCTCCACAGTGTCATGTTAAGTTGCCACTTACAATGGAGTACGACACATTGGTATCGTTGTTATGTAATAAACAATGAGTGTGAGAAAACGTTCGGTGAATCTTAAAGTAACCGGAAGATATCCGTATTCCGTCACTCCGCAAGGAGTTGCTTGTTACACTGAGTTTAACATCGATGATGATGAAACTTTGAGGAATTTTTTGAGGACTCCGGATGAATATCGAGAATTTCTTGTGATAAAAATGTTGGAAATGTACGTCAAGGTTGAAGACATTCGCAATAATGAGGTTGCGCATAATAGGGATAATCCTCAGTCATTAGGTGGTTATTTTGGAGCAGTTTTTGTCGGACAGGTTCCGGATGAAAGAGTTTGCCCTGATTTAAACGTATCACCACCGGCGAATGAGGAGCGAGGAAATAATTTCTCTCATGCTTTACATAATCCACAAGACGACTAGTAAACTTCAAAATTGTTTTTGTGTTACGATGTATAATTTTTTTGTATTGAATTTATATTAACGCTCATATATTCCACATGGGGTAACGGCCAGATATGAATTTTACAAGTTATGAACCCACGACCAACGTAGTTCTGGAATGTTGGATCATGGTGGTCCATCCGGGAGTCATCACCAACAGGAAAATGTCCATCATGGAATGTCAACACATTACAACTTGTAAGTGAAGTGATACAACTATATGGAAAGTATTTATTAATTTCAGTAGCTTATTATTTTATTGTTTGTGCAGTGAAAACGAGCAAGTTGAACCACCTTTCCTAACTCAATTTCCCAAAGACGACATATTAAATCGGGATCTGGCAGATGGACAGAGTGAGGAAGAGAACAATGATTATGACAACAATGCCGATGATTACGGAGACCACACACCCTTCCCTCGTGATAATGGTGATGAGGAGGAAGAGAATGAAGGACCTGATTTGACGAGGGAGTCTGCTCCACCCCTCGTTAGACCAAGAGTGTACGAGTCCCAAGTGTCGTTTCATTCAAGGCAGATTCCCTACCTTGATAACTTGCCAAGTATGCCGGATGTGGATGCTCTCACAAGGAATTTTGATGAAATTCGGACAGCAATGTAGGATGATTCTAGACCAACGATGCTGGAAAAGGACATGCTTGGTCCTGATAAAGCGCGCCTAAGCAGGACGACGAAAATGCACAATATAAAAGAGTGTCGTGATATGACGGTATGGGAGTCAACTCCGGAGGTATACAAGGTTGTTTGCCGCATATGGTTTACGGGTTTTCATTAGATGTTGTGTGCGAGCAAGAAGAACACAAGTATGTGGAAAGTGGGTAAATACATTCCCACCCACAGATGCGAAATGGACACATTCAATGGGAATCACTACAACTTGGATATTGACTTGATTTCTCTTGTACTTATTCCACACCTTGAAGTGTCCATAAGGTATAAAATCAAAGAGTGCATTGAATCAATCCACCAGGAATATGACTATACCATTACCAAAATAAAGGCATTTCTCGGGCGCAAACGTGCGTTTGAAATTGTTTAGGTTAACTGGGATAAGTCATTTGTAGCTCTACCCAGGTACATGGACGCACTGCAACACTTTAACCCCGGGACGGTTGTCGAATTGAAGCTTGAGCAGAGTCCGGGAAAACCAGAATATATATTCAATTACGTGTTCTGGGCATTTAAACTAGCAATTGATGGTTTTCCGCATTGCCGGCCGATAATATCCATAAACGGCACTCATGTCTATGGAAAGTATGATATCAAGTTGTTGATACCCGTTGCAGTAGATGCTAATGGACAAATATTTCCTATAGCTTTTGATACTTGTGCCAATGAAAGCCAAGAGACGTGGACGCTGTTTTTGAACTATTTGAAAGAGCACGTTGTCAAACAGCGTTCCGGTATTTGTCTAATATTTGATCGGCATGATGGTATCTTATGTTATGTAGAGAACTTGCCTGCATGGAAAGAACCTTATTCCTACCACCGTTACTGTGTGAGGCACTTGAAGGCCAATTTCCAGAAGGCACATCCCAACAAGGATCTGCAAGATATGATGTGGATGGCAACAACAGACTACCAAGAGCATAAATTCCGGAGGCACATGGAATCTACCAGGCTGGAAGACGAGAGAGCCTATTTAATGCGACATGAGCTTCACAAGTGGACTTTGCATGCGGATGATGGAAGAAGATGGGGAATTCTGACTACAAACGTGTCAAAGTCTTTCAATGGGTTATTGAAGTCGGCAAGAGGATTGCGAATTTCGTTCAAACAGATGGCGGAGAGGTTGAAAGGGTTGCAGCTGCAACGTCATTGACGGAAAGGGGTGTTGAATTTATTCCACTCCGATGAAGAGATTTGAGAAATACAGGCGGCGGACACATTGACATTCATTTTTACAGTATAATCACAACGGAAATATTTTTGAAGTTCGCACCGCTATCCATCAAAATCAGGGGAATAATGTATATATCATAAACGAATCTAGAAGGTTATGCTCTTGTGGGAAATGGTCCATCTAAAACATGCCGTGCTCACATGCCATTAGGTGCTTTCAACATGTTGGTTTAGGGCCAACCAACTACATTGATAAACGATATAGTGTTGCTGCATACTTAAACACCTATAGTGGGCAGTTGCAGCCAGTGGGTTATGAGCATTATTGGCCGCCGAAACCATTTAAAATGGTGTATAACAAGGAGTTTTTGCGTCGAATACAAGTGTAGAAGAGAACGCGTATACAGAACCAAATGAATGTTAGCGATACCGTTTATGCGCGCAAATGTGGTATATGCTCGCAAGCAGGACACGACCGTCGAAAATGTCCTTCGGCTGGTATGGGTGGCGGTAGTAATCAAGCTAGTGGTGGGAGTTCTTTTAATGTGCCTAACTACCAAGGATACACGTAGTAACTGGGTTTCGTAATGTAGTTGTAATAAGTGTATGTACTTGTTTATGTTTCAAGATGTATCAAATAAAATTATGTTTCCATTGTTGTTAAATCTTATTGATATTTAACATTTTTCAGTTTTGTAAATTAATGAAATTCTCTCTTCTGTTCATGTAATAAAAAATAGTATTGGATTAAAAAACGAAAAAATATGTGAATATATTTGATAAATACAGTTGAGTAAACGGAAGATTTTTGATAATATGTGAATATATATAGCGCGGTTAAATATTATGTTATGTGTGTTGTCTTGTGGAATTGAAAAGTTGCCCGTCTGCGAAAAAGTTGTTTTGTATCCGAAAGAATCTTTAACACGCAAAGCATAGCGCGGTTAAATATTACGTTATGTGAATATATATAGCGCGGTTAAATACTACGTTATGTGTGTTGTCTTGTGGAACTGAAAAGTTTTCCGTTTGCGAAAAAGTTGTTTTGTATCCGAAAGAATATTTAACAGGCAAAGCATAGCGCGGTTAAATTCTACGTCATGTGAATATATATAGCACGGTTAAATACTACGTTACGTGTGTGGCCTTGCCTATAAATAACGGGCGCATTCTAGTTATTTTCTACGCTTAACAATAACCAATAGCAAAAAATTTCATAAAAGCAGGGTTTTTTTCCGCTTTAACAAATGTTTGAACGCCTTTATGTACCAAGGTGCCAGTGCGGCAAAAAATGTATGATGGCGGATTGTATGGGATGATGGTGAAGTTGGACGCAGCTACTGGATGTGTGTGAACAAGTTTTATAGGGTTCCCGACGAACCTTTTTGCAATTTTGAGGTATGGATTGATGAATCCTGTAAGCAGGAATGCTACAAAAAAACTTTACAGTATATTCATAATTTGACAAAAGATACGAACGTGATGAGGTTATGTATAAACAAGAAATTGCGGCTTTGAAGGTGAAACTAAAAGAGGTGAAAGAAGAAAAAAAATAAGTTGTTGGATCAATTTGAGTGGTTGAAGAAGAGAATAATGGACTAAACAAACCAATGTATGTGTTAAGTATTGTATTTTATCTTTATGTTTTCCATACCACGTATTTTCATTATGTGTGCCGAATTTAAATTATGTTAAGTTGCTGTTTTTGTTTGTGTTTGTGTTGAAATATAAAAATAACGAAGAACCGGGGAAATATATACATAATGTGCATATAACGAAAACAATAAAAATTGTTGCAATTATTTACACACAATAATATTTACATCAAATACAAAAAACGAAGGAAAATCAATGTGTTCCACAACCTGTATGCTTCAATGCAGCCGCTGGCCTGAGGCGCATCTCATCCCCCCAGCTACGCTATCAGGATCATCCTCATCATGTCGCCTCTTTATTGCAGGATGCGCTGCAGGATGATCATCAGTAGTGCTGGCCGGATTGGTAGAAGGGGTCGTCGGTCCAGTAGAAACCTACAGAGAACAAGTCAGCTCAGTATAGGAAAATTGTCTTACCATGATCTCGTCGGGCTCCTGAATATAATCATCCGTCGCAGCCATGTCAGCATCGCACAAAGCCTCCTCCGTGACGGGCGGGGATGAAGCCTTAATAAGAAAATTAATAAAGTTATGAAAAATAAATGAGAAAAGAGAAAACAAATTTAAATTTAATACTAATAAAAACATACCTGCGCGTGTGAAAGCTCCCTAGCACCCCTCGATGATGAGCCATAACTCATTCTGCGCCCACTATCCACATCTCGGGTCGGTTGATCCTCAGCACCGGTCGATGGGCCTGGAAAGTATGCATCCCAATCCTCTCCGGTAATGTCAGTGCCCGTGATCAATAATGGACCTGACGGGGTCACCTGTAAAGTCTCTGGAGTGAGCTGCATCCCAAGGCTGTATGACGGCATGCTGCTGGGATACTCGTTCGGCTCATGGAGGTCATCCGACAGATCAGTAACAACATCACCAACAGGGGCCTCAACGCCTCCTTGTTGGGGACCACCTCTTCGCCGCCCACCACGACCCCGTGTGGCAGCCCTGCCTACTGGGCACCCCCACCTCGAAGGGAAGCCCTGCCTCGTGGGGCACCCCTACCTCGTGCGATACCCCTACCTCGTGTGACACCCCTACCTTGCTGGTACTGATATGGCGCCACATAATTAGGGTCGTGTCCAGAGCGCTGATCCTCTCGGGCTCGCTGCAGTGTCCGGGCAGCCACCTCTGTAACATGTCGGCCATAATCGTGCAAAGTAGCCGCTCCCTCGCTGGCATGCTGCTGCATCTGCAGTCCGATCTAGTAGACTATATGTAGGCAAATAGCCTACACAACGTATAAAATATAAACTACAAAACACTATGTTACAGTTATATAAGTAATAATACGAGAAAACATACTAGGGCCTCGTGCTGCCTGGCGTATGGAACGTACCGACCTCCAGCTTGATGAATGGGATTCCTGACAAAAAGTTGGGTAACACAGCGGTACCAGGGCATATAGAGTTGAATAGTCTTCGTCTGGATCTGTGAAAGGGGGGCGGAATCAGGTCAGCTCACCGGTCCCAAGTATGGACCTGCGCCTCTAGCCATGCCACATATGAGTCGTCCACCCTGGAACGATCATCCCGCTGATAATGTGTGGGATCCCACGTAGGCCATCTCGGTATATACTGCGGACGGCTAAACTGGCGAAGTACCCGATCAGTGGCATGATACTCCACAATATCGAGACACATCAGCGGGACATAAGTGCTCTAAATCAGTCGGCCGACCGAGCAATAATCGGGCAAGCCACCTATCAAGTCGTCATTGTATGGCGTCCAGATGAACTATCAAAAAACAACAAAAAATGTGAGTATGCGCAACACATGTGAAGCTATACCAAGTAAGCTTAGGCACACATTTACCTGTGCGCCCTCCAGCATATCCAACACATCCCTGCAAAGGGGGAGATTATGCTGAGCCTCGTCATCTCGTACATATCCACGTCGTAGAACCAACCTCCTAGCTGGAGGGAGAAACGGAGGTAGTACATCTGGAGGTAATGATGGTAGGTGGCTGCAACTGCAAGAACTGCTCCCAGGCCCAAACCTAACATACAAAGTTGACGTAAAATTTAAGATAAATTTTTACTAGATAGAATTGGAAGGAATGAATAGAGTATTCGGACATGTTGTTACTTGTAGAAGCGGCAAAAATCCACATATGTCATGCTGGGTGACCATGCTCGCCCGACACAGATGCATGTACAAGTGGGCGAGAACAGCAACACCCCAGTTGTACTGGGGTAAATCATCTAGCAGCTAAGATGATGAAGAAATCTCAAGCTAACTAGGTTCCTCGAAGTGTTCGGGAACAAGACCCCCCAAACAGAAGGATCATCAGCAACCTCGTATACCGGTGAATATGTAGATCATCTGTCTCGTCGGTGATGTCGGGGTGCAATATTTCCAAATGCTATCGAATAGCTGTCAAACTCATGCGACTGGCCCCTGAGTGTGCAGTCTCATCTTGTGGCCTGAAACTAGTAAGCTGCTGCAGCATGTCCAAATATTGCCCATGCGTCATCTCTCTCATGGCCTGAGGTAGTGCAATGGGCAGTCCATCAACAGGCATCCCATATAAAACCTCCACGTCCTACGTCGTGATGGTGGCCTCTCCAATGGGTAGGTGGACTGTGCGCGTCTCCGGTCGCCACCGCTCTATCAGCGCCGTGATCAAAGACCAGTCGAGCTGCAGCCGCCCGATCTCCAAAATTCTGTAGAAGCCCGTATCCCGCAAGCGCTGGACTACATGGGGATGGAGATCTCTGTCCTTCATAAAGTCCCACATGTCGTCCACTCTCTTGGCGCTGAGAGTCTGAGCCAGTAACTCTCCCTCCCATACGTAGGCAGACCTATGATCGCCCTGTAACATTAATAACTCATCGGAGAAAGGTCCGGAATGCATAGGCGGCACGTCCATGTCGTCTACTGTAAATTAAACAAAATTAATTGTATGTTTGATCTGTAAATTAAATAATTAATTTTTAGAGTTATACAATATTTAATTGGACAGAGTATATATCTATGGGTTCCAAGCTCGATATTTGAGGTCCAGTAGCACCAAGCTATCCTGAATTCATGTATGTGTCAATTTTGTTATTTTCATAATTTTGTATGTTTTATTTTGTATATTAATTTTTTTTTATAATTATACAATATTTAATTGGATAGAGTATTCACATATGAGTTCCAGGCTCGATATTTGAGGCCAGTAGCACCAAACTATCCTGAATTCTTGTATGTGTCAATTTTAATATTTTCATAATTTTGTATGTTTTTTTTGTAAATTAAATAATTAATTTTTTATAATTATACAATATTTAATTGGACAGAGTATATACATATGGGTTCCATGCTCGATATTTGAGACTCAGTAGCACCAAGCTATCCTGAATTCTTATGTGTGTCAATTTTAATATTTTACATGTTAATTTCATAATTTTATATGTTTGTTTTGTAAATTAAATAATTAATTTTTGTAAATTGGACAGAGTTTGTGTTTGATCTATCAGTATAAGAGATACTTAAACTACAATGATTCTACGCTAAAAGGCTCTACATTTTACTACGCTAAAAAGGCACGATATTACTAGTCTTTAAGCAAATAAATAATCTAAACTAGATAAAAACAACAAATACATTTTAATCAAAAAATATTCACGAAAATACATATAAAACAATAAAAGAAATTTATTAACAAATAATAATGATTACTCAATTTTTACATATTTTTTTAGAACACTAATATCTTAGTCCGGATAAAAATAACATACTAATTTAATCGCAAAAGAAAATAATACAAAACAACATGGAAACACATTCAAAACAACTAATATGCATTATTACACGAGTTTCGACATAAACTAAATCGGAATACCTCGATTTATATTTTTCGGAAAGTTGATGAATTGAAAATTCGAGCCCGAAACAAGCAAACCACATCAATATAAGACTTGGCTAGGACGTGAGACCTACAATAGGAAATTTGGGGGGGGGGGGGACCCTTCTGTTTTTTTTTTTAAAATGGGGGACGGGGACTGGTTCGATGAGTTGGGAAGAAGGGAAGGGCACCGTTTTCATATATGTATAGCGCGGTGTATAACAACGCTATACATATAGCGCTTTTATACACCGCGCTATGCGTAGCTATCTTGTCAGCCCAGGCATACCGCATTTTATGAGGACGTCCAAAACGTCCGTTAAAGTATAGCACTATTTCAAAAAGTGTTATACATAGATATGTAATTATATTTTTTTTACATGTATTTCCGTTCTTTTTGTCAAAAAGAACCACAAGTGGGTTCTGGACTCTCGTCAACAAAGCATTTCTTGTGCGCGTGTGATACTGAATACCATATGGTTATTAAAAAACGTCAAATTGAAAAGTTCGTAAAGATTCACATCGGGACTCCAACTCGTTATTGGAACTAAGGTGTTGCTGACTTGCTGTTTGTGGTTGTTAAACGCTTAAACTTAGGTTGTTTTCAAAAGCCAAGAACTTTGTAATAAAAAAGTTGTACTCCAATTAATTCCCTAAACTTCACATATGCAAAAACTCCTAGCAGCTATCAATTAATATTATAAATAAGATTATCACTTAGGGGTGAGGTGGAAATGGTTGACACTTAAATTCCTTTTATTCCTTGATCAGAGAGGTCTCGAGTTTAAGCTTTGAAAATGGAGAATTTTTTGATAAGGAGCTTTTACCTCCTTAATATAGTGGACCTACTTTACAAAAATGCATGCATGGTAACAAAAATTTTATACTTCAATTTACTTGCATCTTTTTATAACACACGAATTGAATTTCACACTGTACATCATACACGAATTGAATTTTACACGACATCTATAACAAATTAAAGCTTTAAAGTAAATACAGAGCTAACTAAAGACAAGGATTTCTTGTGTGCTCCAAACAAATGATGTGCTACTCTGAGGTTTTGTTTGCATGAGGTGACTTAGAATCCCTGAGTCTTTTTTCTTCTGAAAGCAACTTCGCAAACCTGGCAAATATAATATAAATCAATTCATTAATTAACACGAAATACTTTTCTTGGTATTTGTTTTACTATATACTATACTATTATATAAGAAGGTAATGTTCAAAAGAGAGTTGAATTACCTTTTCAAGGTTTCTTCATTCGTGACACCATTTTTGCATTGTTCAGATAGGCCTGTTTGCAAATTTACCCTTGAAACTGGTTTCTTCATTAAAGTTTTCCCTATTTCAACTAATTTGTCCATGTTCTCTTTGGTTGCTATGTCAACAGAGGAGTCTGTTCCACTTAATGTGTCATCCTACCATTTGATGAACAATATAATTATCTTAGTCAAGATAAAGTCATAAGATCTAAAACTTTCCTCTCTTGCAATATTATATTTGAAAGAGTTTGACTAATATACAGAGACACTAGTATACGAAAATTTTATATTATCAGGTTACTCAAAACCTAATTACAACTTTTTTTTTCTGCAAGCATGAAATGGTATATGTGAATACCTGACAGTATAACCTGCAAAACATGATAAGTGACATGTTACAACAGATAGTATAACAATCTTTTACGCTACTAAAGTATAATTAAATTCTATTTGAAAATAGGCGGATCTCCAAACAAAGCAGCTGCAATTGCATGTCGACTAAACGTCGACAACAACGACTCAGTGAAATTTCATTAGTGCGGTCTGGGAGGGGTAGAGTCTACGCAGACATTATCCCTACACCGGAGGAGTAGAGATGTTGTTTCCGATAGACCCTCGACTCAAGAAGACGAAAAGAGGCAATATATTAAAATGTATTAAAAGTTTATTCAATCAATTATTTTTATGTAGCAAACCAAGACAACCCGCAATCAAGGAATAGAAGCTACCATCCCCGGGGAGATTCTATTATCTCTCTACCTGCTTCTTATCTAACAGTTAAGAAATTCAGTGGCGGGGGCAGGATTTTTACTAAAAAGGTTTTAAAAAAATTAAAAAAATTAAAGAGATTGTGGCCAGTGGGAATTAGACGAGCAACCTCACAAAGGTTTTGAACCCCCTTGATCACTGAGCTATGCTTTTGGACTGAGTGAAGTGGATTTAAAATATAATATATAGAGGTATAAAACATATTTTTCCTGATATATACAGTTTACCCCTTCCGGTCCCTAAATCTACCCCTGCCAAGAATAAGAGAGTTAAGACACTCAAGTTGTCGAATCATTTAGGATCAAATGAGAAAATCAATCCTAAGAGAGAACCTCAATAAGATAAATCGGAGTTACCGAAAGGAGGTCCCACCATTTAATTAACCCTCAGAACCTTAGTTGATTTTGGGCAACAGAGATCAACTTTAAGGACGAAAAGGGCAATCCATCTATTTATAACAATGAGTACTTTATAGATTTACGGTTTTAGGGGTTATATATATATATAGTTGTACCTGAATACGAAGGTAATTTTCTTCAGAATGAAGAGCTTGGAAAACAACACAAATATGAAGATCAACCATATCACCACTGGCTTGAGTAAAAACATCCACAATTGGAGTTGAACCTCCATTAAGAAGCCATCCTAAAATACCCCATTTGGATGCTATTTTAGCATTATATTTCTGTTCCACTTTTGCTGATCCAGTGCCTATAGATATCACCAAAAACCTTCCATAATCAACGGGTTTGATTGGGAAGAAATCTGGGTTTCCAGTCATTATTTGGTGGGTCACTTGGCTTATAGCAACAAGGGCCTGAAATAGCAGTTACCAAATCATATATAAGGGGGGAAAGAAAAAGAGAAAGAAGGATATACATAATGCGTTTGGTACGACAGAAGTCATTTTTTGAAGAACAAAAAAATGATATGAAATATTTCTTAGAAAGAATTTATGGTGTTCGATTGGAGAGTGAAATATTTTTCCAAAAAATAATTAGGAGTATTAAAGATTGATGGTAATATTAGCAAATCTGAGATGTTTCGATGAAATTTTGAACTATAAAAATTAATAGTATGTTCAAAAAAGCGGGATAAAAATCAAGAATTGAGATAATTGGGAAGGGAAATGGCTTCCACACAAAAGTGAGGAAAGTCATTTTCCCTCTTTTGATAAAGAATATTCTCTCCGTAAAATATTTCATAGCAACCAAACTTCAGAAAATGACTTATTTTCTTGTAAATATTTTCGCCATAAACTATAGTAAAAAAAAAAAAAAAAAGGTATTGTACGTACTGGATTGTTAGCTGCGACTCCACCATCGACAAGATTAAACTCATGAAAGTTGCCATCTTTATCTTGGGTCTCGAAATAATGTGCAGGAAGATACGTTGGAGCAGCAGATGTGCTGATGCATATATTTGAAAGCCGAGTATCCATTAATGGTTTTACTCTGGCCTGTTGACATTTCGAAATTATGTTAGTCTTTTCCTCATCGATATCTATCATCTGAATCAAAACTCTAGACAAAAACATTTTGACATAAATTCAGAGATAAAGGGAGAGAGAAGGACCTCAAAAGTGGAGAAAATTGTTGGCTGTAAATTCTTGATATCAAAAGTTGGAATAACCACATTAGTTAATGTCTCATGTAACCGAGTCTCCCCTAATTTCTCCTCTATGACTTGGTGAAGATACTTCCCATTATACTTTGGTCCCATTAGAGAATTCAAAGTCTTCATTATTGATCCAAACACCATCCTGTGATAATCACGAACCACAAATATTAAAGGTGACCGTTCTAAGATAATATATTATAAGAGAATTCCAAAAAGGACAATCCGCTGCATAAGGCATTATGTATTCAATATTTGTGACGGATCCAGGATTTTGAATTCGTGGATGCGTAACTTTTTTGACGTAAAGTTACTGCTATTCACATATAGTATAAGTGTACAACTAGTGCTTGGCTCAAAAAAGAGAAAGATAGTGCTTGAAAACATTAAAAAAAGTAGAGGAAAAGAAGCTTGCTAGTAAGGAGATTCGATCTCGAAACCTTTGGCATACGTAGCACTTCAGCACCCATCGCAAAATCAAAGAATCCACCAGGTCCCTTTTTACCTAGGCGCTTGTTGTTATTATATACATCTTTTCTCAAATTTTCAGTATAACTATACATAATCCGCGTCGAGGTTAATGGGTGCTCGAGGACCCAATTCTTACATGTAAATCGGCCCTAGGTATTCATGCAAGGTCCCGGAAAGGATCGAACCCCAAAGGATGTGATTCAGACATCCTACCCTAATGCTAGCATTAGTGGCCGCTTCCACGACTCAGACCCGTGACCTGTAGGTCACATAGAGACAATTCTACTATTGCTCCAAGGGTCCCGACCCTACTATTACAAGAGAATTCAACAATTAAAAAATGAAAGAAAAAGGTTAATTACTTTTTCTGTGGGAAAATCTTGGGGCCATGCTCAAGATAGAAGGGTTTAATGTCTTTAGCAGCAAACAAAGGACGTTTGTCTTTGTCTGGAGCTGTTAGCATGGCCGTGACAAGACCACCTGTGCTTGTTCCTGCAATTATATCGAAGTAATCCGCAAGCCTTGCATCTTCACCATCCAATTCCTATTCATCCAAATTTGAAAAACTTTAAATATAAATTCAAAGTATTAAGCATGTACATGAATTGTTCGAGGGCGCATATACCACTTAAATGTTTTAAACCAAGACGACATAAAAGAATATTTACGCTATTAAGTCACTTAAAAGATAACTACAGTTAATTACAATAACGGGGTTAAAGGGAAGCAATGGGATTCAATAAAATTTCCTTCGCCGAAAAACTGTACTATTTTAATAGGACGAAAGTGATTTTTTAAATAAATGAACCTTGGATTCTTTTGAATCTTGATTGAAGAGAATCTACCACTACTTAGCCATCCATAGTATAAGTGAAATTGGTAATTTAAAAAAATAAGGCAGACAACTTACTATCCTAGGTTAAAATACATTAATAACGTAAAATTCTTTACTGAATTTGACGTCAGTATATACCAGTGTAACCTTTTAATTTCTGCAAATAAAAAGCGTTATATATAGAGGACATTCAATTAAAGTCCTCTTCATTTTTAAATCTAGAAAATTACAATTGGAAATTTAATTCACCTGGAGTTGAGATTCAAGATACTCAAGAATAGTGGCAGGAATTATTCCCCTAATGCCACCTCCATCGATGCTGAGAATGGTTATGAGTTTACCATAAGTTGGAGGCTGAAGCTTTAAAGAACCAGATGATGAAATTGCCTTCTTCATTTTTTCCTAACTTGGTAATTTGATGAATTTAAGAGTTATGACGGGATATTATAATTGGATTTTTTTAAGCAAGTAAATAATAACACAACAATACTTAAACTTTTTATTGATCTTCAACAAAAGGTCGAATCATCTATTTATAGCCCTCAAAGTAAGATTAAAGAAACTTCCCCACAATGCTCATCAAATTAATTAATTGCTTCTACTACTTGCAAATTGCAATCCTGGATATGTTTTGGAGACCGATAAATTTTATTTTATTTTTCAAAATCAAAGAGTGATGACCGCGAATATATCTAGAACCAGTCAGAGGCGACTTAATTAAATGGCAGGTGCCAAAAACTTTCACGTTACGAGAAAAAAATTTGAGACTCATATTTATAATTTTATACGAATAGTTTATCAATATCGTTTTAGTTTGTCAACTCTAGAAAATTTTGATTGGTAATATAATTAAGACGGGACTATCATGATCTGGCAAACAAAATATATATAGCCACACCTCTCTATAACAATCATCTTCTATAATAATACTTTACTATAGTAGCCAAATTTTCTTTGAAATGTACTATTCTTTATATTATATTATAATATATTCTCTATAATATTATTTTACTATAACAGTCAAATAATATCAGAACAATTATTATAGAGAGATTTGAATGCTGCCGTGAATAAGTCAAAAGGGCAATGGATACTTGAACTTGAACTTGAACTTGAACACCAATGAGGTATAATCACCAACCATTAATATAAAGGTATGATGTAAATCATGCAAGATGTGAACTTCTGTAATTAAGTATAACCTCTTTTTTTTCACATTATCATGTCGCATGATATGTAAGTTTAAATAATTGCTTATAATAAGTGTAAGTAGTAACAAAGAATAAAATAAGTGACTTGTTACAATGTCTAGCTAGTTAAATAACATTGTTAATACAAAAGTTCTTATGTCGTTAATTGGCGTATATATAATTTAAATTTACCCTTGAAAAATTAAGTACATTCTAATTATGTTCATTACATGGAATGATGACAGCAATCTCTCTATATTGGACACAAGCAAATGCCATGGATATTGGACGCAGATAGTAATGTGCTCCCCCATTATCATTTTAATTTTCAAAAATCATTGAATTGAAGAGGAACTTTGCTTAATTAAGCTATTTGAATTAGTAAACTAATAATGATGGGCACTTTGGCTTCAGTTTTAAAGGAAGAAAAGTATTCATATAATAATCCGTCTACTGTTTAGTACGCGTTTAAGATGTTTTCAACAGATGTAGCTTTCATATTCCTAGTAGTAGTAGTAGATATGAATTATATGTATCTTCTTATCAAAAATTAAAAGCTCTATAATTAAACCTAAAACAAATGTCTATATATTCTCATTTAATGTTTGTAAGATATTAAACTGAAAAAGAACTCTCTCCAACTAATGTTGAAAAAAATACATTTAAGTTTATTATTTACTTTTCCTAATTGGTATATATAAATTATATGCTAACTATACACATATTATACATATAACATACATCCGTCAGCTATTTTTGGCGTAAGCGATTGAATGAACGAGTATTTAGGTTAATTCTTCTTTATCATATTTATGAAAAAAGGGAAAAAGAAAGAGAAGGATCTGAATATACTTCAGGGGGAATCAACCAAGATCACTTGTTTTTTCTTAATTTTATAATTCAGTAGGATGACCAAGTAAAGTTGAGTGCAAATAAGGAGAAACCAAAAAGTAGTGCCGTGAATATTTGTATAGAAAGATAGTACTTAATAGTCAAAACAAGCAAAATATTTTAAAATATTATTAATACCACTTATTGTTTATTAGAAGATGATGCAGATCCAAAATTGCACGATTGGAGGTTTTGTCACTATAAAAAATGTCAATAAAGCTGATCATAGAGCTATTTGAAGTGATTATTTTAATGGTAGTTATAGCAAAGAAGAGAAAGACGAATGTTTTCTTGTTGAATGAAAAATCGTGTGTCAAGAATCTAGAGTTTTCGTAATTTAGATAATTAATTAAGTGACTACTTCAATATTTTCCTTCTTTGACAGTGCAAATAATCGGTCAGATTCAATGTTTACTTTTTTAGCTAGTATACATATATTATACATTAATTATACGTTGTTATACATATATTATACATAAATTTTATATATATTATAAATTTTACATATATTATATATTCTTCGCTACTTATAATTTAAAAAATTAGGTGGGCGGCTATATGAGGTAATTATAATTTATAAGAATATGAATGATGGACAACTAGGAAAACTGTAACTGCTTATATATTCAAATAAAATGATGTTACTTAGGGTCCGTTTGCCCATAAAAAAATTCCTTTTTCCGATCTTTTTACTTTTTTCGAAATCAGTAGTTGGTTATGAAGTTTTTGATTTATACTTGAAGGTGAATTTCGGAATTTTTCAAAATAAATTAAGAAAAAACTTCAAAAATTTATTTTTCAAATTTTTTACTTCAGATCACTCAAACATATTAAATAACAGTCCAAAATTATATTCATGTCCAAATACAATTCTAATTTTCAATTACTATTTCCACTTGATTTTTTTTTTCCACTTTTTTCCGAAATTTCAATTCTTATATCCAAACGCCCACGTAATACGCGTTTAGTTTAATATTAGGCACTGTATTCTCGTTATTGACTTAAGGCCTTTTCTTTTTCCCCTAATATCTCCGCGGTCAAAGTTTTGAGATAAATGTGATACCGCTCGTTATAACAGTCATCCTCTAGAATAATATTTCACGATAATAACTAAATCTTCTTTGAATTTAATTTTTCATATTATGTTATATTATATATTTTCTATAACAGTACATCACTATAGCAATTAAAATACGAAAAATATAATTGTTATAAAGAGATTTGATTGTACTCTTAAGAGGTAAGAACGTTCTTCTTGCATAAGAGGAATTTCTAGTACTCTAATCAATGAAGTTGAATTTTCCGAGCTTTAAAAATTGATCCATTAATATAACGGAAGTTGGGAATAAGTTTACTGTTCAACGTCGAAACAAGGTTTTTTGTTTTCCAATTAACAACGCTAAAGATTAGCGTGTAAAGAAAACACACAGGTACTTCTATGGATTATATGTCCAGACTTGGACAAATTCAAATTAAATATTTTATTTCAAATTCAAGAATAATTCAAGGAATCTTTAACTTTACAACGGACAATTGAACTGAAAAGAAACACTTTGTCTATAGATATTGTAAAAAGAATAGAATATGACCTTAATCGTTCTTCTCGAATAACTCCAATATGATAAATTGGAGGGTCCTTGTAACGATCCGACCGGTCGGTTTGAGATTTAACGCATCGTTCGGTAGTTTGAGGGCATGAGCAGCTTCATTTCAGGTATTATGACTTGTAATTGTGGTCGGAATTGAATTTCGGGAAGTTTGGAATAGAACTGGAAGGAAAATCCTCATTTCGGAAGCCTTAAGTGGGAAGAATTGACTAAAATTGGATTTTGAGTAAACTACCTCAGAATCAGGATTCGAAGGTTCCAGCAGGTTCGTATGATGATTTCGGGCTTGGGCGTATGTTCAAAACGGGTTTTGGATGATCCGGAAGCATTTCGGCGCAAATTGTAGAAGTTAACATTTTTGAAGAAATTTCATAAGTTTGGGTTGAAGTGCATCAGTGTTATTGATGTCCGTTTGGGATTCCGAGTCTGGGAATAGTTCCGTATAGTGATTCTGTTGTTGGGAGCGCGATCGAAAGTAAATTCGGAGGTCCGTAGGTCATTTTGAAGTCATTTGGCTAAAGATAGAAATTTGAATATTTTTAAGAAGTCCGATCGGAAGTGAAAATTTTGATATCGGGATTGAATTCCGATTCCAAAAGTTGGAACAAGTCCGTAATGTTGAATATGACTTGTGTGCAAAATTTGGGGTCAATTGGATGTGATTTGATAGGTTTCGGCATCGAATGTAGAAGTTGGAAATTTCAAAGTTCATAAAGATTGAATCGTGATGCGATCCATTGTTTCGATGTTATTTGATGAGATTTGAGGCCTCAAGCAGGTACGCACTATGTTTTGGAACAGGTTGGTGTGATTGGACGGGATCCCAGGGCCCCCGGATGGATTCCAGGTGGTTAACAGATCGAATTTGGAGTTGGAGGAAAGCTGAGGTTGTTGTCATCTGGTGTGACCGCACCTGCGAGGTTTTGGCCGCAGGTGCGGCTATGCACCTGCGAAGGCGCAGATGCGGACGATGGAGCGCAGGTGCGGAGCCCGGCTGGGAAGGAAGAAACAACAGGTGGGGGCGTAGCCACCGCATGTGCGGAAGGACTGGAGGCAGTGTGCTATTTTAAACTTGTCTCCCATTTTTCATTTGGTTTGGACGATTTTGGAGAGCTTCAAGGGGGATTTTCATCAAGCAACTCTAGGTAAGTGATTTCTTTCGATTTTTGAGTTAAATACTTGGATTACACATGGATTAAACATGAAAATTTGTAGAAATTTGGGAATTTTTAAGAAAAAACTAGAATTTGTATTTTTGGATTTTGACCACGAACTTGGGCTTGAAATTGAGAGTAAATTGCATATTTGAGTCAGTGAGGCTATGGGTAAAGTTTATCTTTGAAAAATTTCGGAATCCGGGCCCGAGGGTAATTTTGTCAACTTTCCGAGCGGAGTAGGGAATTTATATGAATTAAATTGTTATAAGTATTAGAGTATAGATTTATTGGTTTGCCCGTTATTTGGATAGTTTTGCAGCGTTATGCATCAATGTGAGTCGTCGGAAAGGCTTGGAAGCCGGTTAGGAATCTTCGGAGCGAGGTAAGTCTCCTTTCTAACCTTGTAAGAGGGAATTGTCCCCATAGGTGACTTAATTAAATATGTGCTACTAATTGTGGGGGCTACGTACGCACGAGGTGACAAGAGTCCGTGTGTATCTACTATTATATTTATATCCGGGTAGGTAAGGACCGGACCCCACAACATGCTCTATCTGTCGTACTTGTAACTTTACTGATGAATTTGAAATGTTTTAACCTTATGGGACTTGGCAATGAAATCTCTAGAAAAGATTTAAATAATATTTTGTGACCACTAAAAGAGAAATTTGATATTTGAAAGGGGCGGGCGAAATTACGTGAGAGAAAGAACCTCTTGGTGGAGTCCAGTCCCCCGGAGGACAGAATAGCACTTCTTAGTGACTAGGAGCGGAGAGCCCGTTGCACCTTGTTTTTCTTTGACCGGCCTATCTTCTTTCTATAAGCAAGCTCCCTCCGGCCGTCCAGTCCCTGGACGGCTCTCGGTTCTTGAGCATGTTGGGGGATTAGGCGGCAGTTGAAAGAGCTGCTCGAAAGCTTGACGAACAAGCGAAAAAAGCCTATTTGGATAATTATTTTCCTGATATAGTCGGGTGGACTGTTTGAGCATGTATGCTTATGTGTGACTGCTTCGCAATTTATATTTCGCGAGCGGGGTAATTTATTCCACTACTCTCATGGGAGCGGGTTGTACATCACTCCTCTTAGAAAGGGGAATGAATCATTTTTCCGATTTTTCGTTTTGTTTTAAGGCCCCATCGACGAAAGAACAAATCGGAAAATAGTAAATTTGATGAATATTCATTTTCTACGGTCTCATCTTTATCACACTTCTTTGTCTTCCAAGTCAAAAATAGTTTAGTTCTAAACTCCTTTCTTTTTCCATTTAGCTTTTATTGTTTGTTTGGGTTTGTAACTATGTGACCACTGTCCCGCTTGGTGGACGAAATCTTCTCTCCTTTTAGAATTCTTTCTCCCACACACCTTTTTTGCCCTCTTTCACCGAGGAGGAGAGAATAATCTTCCAAGCGGACAGTCCGGCAATACAGATTCCATATCCAAAATGCTCGGAAGGAACCTTCGATATCCAATCCCGCGTGGAACCTGCCTTTTGCGCATCCAACAACTGAAAGAGTTTGCGGAGAAGGGGATCAGGTCTTTTCGAGAGCTTATTGACCCGCAAAAATAAGCTTTAATAGATGCATCTATGGTTCGCGTCGTTCGACACTTCGACAGTGCACGGTTTACATTTATGTTGGTTCAGGCCGTCGACCCTCGGCATTTTTTGCACATGATATTTGCTGGATACCATTTGTGATTCGAACTGTTAAATTGCCTTAAGATATAAGTTACTAATTGAAGTGACGGAAATTGGGATTTATAATTCATGGAAGAAGTTGTTATTTCCTATCATTATTTGTCACTCATCTATGATATCCATGCTTAGCGTCACACTTGATTTTATTAAATTGACCTCTAGCAAGTGTCAAATTCGACCTCTCGTCACTACCTCTTCGAGGTTATGCGGCATACTTACTGGGTACACGTTATTTTCGTACTCATACTACACTTTATGTGCATTTTTATTGCACAGGTACATGCATATCTAGTGGCCCCGCTCGACGCAGTGGTGTGGCCGTTATGGGGACTTAGGTGAGCTGCTCCTCTCGAGACGACCCGCAGTCGACAGAGTCTCCCTCATATGTATAGCACTGTATTTTTATTTCTTTGTCCAGTTTGTACTCCGGAAAAATATTGTATTACATGTATGCTTCCTAGAAATTGCTCATGCACTTGTGACACCGGGTTCTGGGAGGACTATGAAATTTATTCATTATTTAAATTTGTTAAAGATATTATTGTTTACTCGGTGGAAGTTCGCTAATTATCATTTAATGAAATGAAAAGGAATGATTTCAAGAGCATTAAAAATAAAGATTTAATTAACTTCTTGGTGTTGGCTTGTCTGACAGTGGTGTCCGGCACCATCACAACCTTTATTGGATTTGGATCGTAACAGTCCTTTCTATATCTTCCAACATATGGAAGCCTCCCATAGAGGCAAGTGAAGTTGGTGAGCCGTATGATGGGCAACTATCTCCTGCGGTTCGGAGAGGACTCAACCAAAACACCCTTTCGCTTGCGTGAGCAACGGCCCCTAGCGCCCAGAGCAAGCTATTCTATAGCTTTATGATAGAACAAATAGAAAAAACAAAAACACTAACATAAAATACAATAGATTATGATAAAAATTAAGAAAAAAGAAGAAGGAAGATTTTGTTAACTTTTTCTTCATCTAATTACTCCTTTCAACATTCTTTATTTAAAAATAGTTAGGATAACATTTTACGGTCGACTTTGCAATGGGATGACAAATATATTTCGACGGATATGAGTGTTAGGAAACTAAAACAATGAGAATTTCAGTGTGACAAACACAATCGATTCAGAAAATAGAGCTTTTATGGCGATTTATAGAATTCATGATTATAAATTAAGTTTTTCATATCTACTCTGATTGACCAATGTGCAGGTGCAAATAATATAATTTCTAGTATTGGGCCATTTTTTAGTCGCCATAATAGTCTAAATTTTTGTACACATAAAACTTTAACTATTTAAAATTTTACCGTAATATAATGTTATTTTTTAACATGTATGTTGAGGTTCAAAAATTAGAAAAGAAGAAACACGCATTTGACTCAATGAAGCTACCCCATTAGTAACCAGATTTTAACATGATTTTGATTACTAATGTTTTAACTCAAATGTCATTCTTAACCTTATAAATGTATTTCAAACAGACTTTAAGCAAACAATAAAGAATATGTTAACATCAAGTAAATCGCATGGAGATCGACCAATTTTTGGATTGA
Organism: Nicotiana undulata; assembly: GCA_005239495.1. Classification (NCBI taxonomy): domain Eukaryota; kingdom Viridiplantae; phylum Streptophyta; class Magnoliopsida; order Solanales; family Solanaceae; genus Nicotiana; species Nicotiana undulata. The sequence continues at coordinate 197,093 of ML246892.1, forward strand.
ACCCTAATTGAATGAAGAAGAAGCGAGCATCGAAGAGGGAATTCTAGAAGCAGATATTTGCATTATCTTTGTGCATATATCTCAAGTGTACAATGCCCTATTTATATTTACAGACAGTAAATGAATAAAGTGTTTAAAAACAAATACAAGTATATATTTGGGCTATTCTACAGCTATAATATGTTGGGTCTCCACTGTTCGTTGGGCCTGGGTCCATTTCAGAACAAGTAACTCCAACACCCCCCTCAAGCTGGGGGGGGGGGTGAGTGAACACCCAGGTTGTGAAGGAGGAAATAATTTTGAATCCCAAATAAGACCTTAGTAAAAAGGTTTGTCGGTTGCGAAGATGTTGGAATATAATGGAGGGAGATGAGAACAGCAACCAACTTCTCACGAATAAAAGGGCAATCAAGCTCGATGTGCTTGATTCTCTCATGCCTGACAGGATTGCGAGCAATGCTCAAGGCTGCTTGGTGGTTACAATATACAGGCACATGAAAGGAAATATACAGTCCAAGATAACCAAGTAAACGCGCCAGCCAAGTGACCTTATCAACAGTCTTGCGGAGTGCTCTATACTCTGCTTCAGCTAAGGATAAGGAGACTGTTTGTTGCTTCTTCGATTTCCAACGGAGAGGACTACCACCCAATGAAATAAAGAGTCCACTAACACTTTTACGAGAATAAGGGCAAGCTAGGAGAAATCTGAAGAACTAGTGAGCAAAAGACCCTTAGCTGGATCATTGACTAGATATCTCAAAACATGGAGGGCAGCAATCATGTGCGCAGTCCGTGGATCATGAAGAAATTGACTTAAGTGCTGAACTGAGAAAAATATATCGGGTCTAGTATGTTGCAAATAAATGAACTTCCCTACTAGTCTTCTATAGGGTGAAGGTTCTAGCAACAGATCACCAGAATCAGCACTGAGTTTGTTATTCAACTCAAGTGGAGCCACAAAAGGAAAAGCAGAGGAGCACTGGAACTCAGCAATCAACTCCTTGCAAAATGTATGTTGATTAATAAGGAACCCTTGAGGCCACCTAGACACCTTAAGCCGAAGAAAGTAATGTACATTGCCAAGATGTTTTTGTTAGAACCTTGTATTTGTAAAACAATTCTGGAAATAATAAAATAAATAAACAGAAATGTAAACGCAATGGAAAGTTAATCCGAGCCCACTGAATTCACAGTGTTTCCTTAAGGAATTTAATCCCCTCCTAGTACCCAAGGTTATGGATTATTTCCTCCCAGGATAGAACGAATTTCACACTGGTGTAGTGAACTTATGTCGGATATACTCGATCAATCGGTAGATTTGATATCTTTGAACCGTCGAACTTTGGTGTATACCTAGACAACCACAAGTCACACAACCAATCCTTAACCGTCTTTGGTTCTCATTGTTGTGTTCGTTTCAGCCACGAACACCACCTGGTTTCATAAGTGCATAGAGAACTGGCCTTGCAAAATTCTCCTTGAAGCGGCTAACACTTCACACTTACATAGGTGATTCCTAAACGTGTCATCCCGTACATACACTATTTGATATACCCTGTATCAAATTTAGAAATCATTAAAAACCCTTAATGTTTTATCCTTGATACTGAACATTGTCTCTTCACGAGAATGAAACAAATAGTTTAGTTGACAATGTTGAACCGTCATTAATGACTTTGTTTGATCTCCTTGAACC
>MDKH01018421.1:0-14458 GCA_005239495.1 Nicotiana undulata
CTTTTATGGTTCCTCAGGACAGGGTTCTTCCAGCAGCTACTCCGGTTCCAGGGGTTCCCTTCATGGTAATATATATATATATATATATATATAATTTATTTATTTTTACCTAACTGCACAGTGTATTTTCCCATGACAGTGACACCCCTTCTTATAAGGTGGCTACTTACATATATAATTGAGTTAGCATCACTATTTTGTCAAAAGAATAATAATGAATTGATGTAATCTTAATGTTATATCAATCACTAGTTTGGAGTTAAATAATGGAGGATGATAATGTAATTCTTATAACATCAATCACTTGTTTGAACAAAATTAAACTTACAAATTATTTTCTTTTTCTCCAAAATTAAAGAGACGTTAATATAATATACAAGTTTAATCCTTTTGTTGGATCTGATAAAAACTTCAGTTTGCAAAGCATTGTTACTAATATACATTTGAAATATATAAACAAAGTAATTCAACGTCAACTTTGTGCGTAGATAATAATTTTAAATGTTTAGATAATATTTAAAAGATTACTATTTTAATTTGTTTTAGTCTCGACAACGAATTATTTAACTTAATTTAAGAGTATTGAATTCATTTGGCCATCAATTAAGAATACAGTTACAATATATAAAAGCACTTCAACTAATCACAAATATTCTTTCAATGAAACCAAATAAGTTTAATTATGTTACGTATAGTCAGTCAAATAGGTTCTAGTTATACTCAGCATAACAAGTAGTACATTATTTGGTAATAAAAAGAATCAATGTCCTCACTAAAATCAGCATAATTTGCACTTTGATTGTTTGTAAATTTGTTTCTTCTTATAAATATATATTTTTTTATTCGAGATAAAATATGAAATAGAAATATGTATATTTTAGCAATTCATGAACTAAAACTACTGAAACGACAAAGATGCCATCATCTATTCAGACTCATCCGTCTTAAAATAAAGTCTAACAAAATATCCTTATATTATTGTGTATAATTTAAAATAAATTCGAAAGTAGTATTATTAATAACTATATAAAATTATATTTTTTAAAACTTTTTGGCGGGTAGATCTGTCCCAAGGTCACTCGATATTGGCGACAAAAATCGAGTATGACCGAGTCTACGGGCCGCAATGTAAAAGGGTAAGTGTAAACACTCAAAAACTCTTTCGCATGAGTGGTGATATCCACTTCAGGGGAAGGAATCACCACCTCTTTGTTGCTCCGATTGCAGTCCTTTTTCACTTGCTCGAGATCGTCTTTAGATATCGAGCAAATGTAACAGGACACGGGCTCACACCGAACGGGAACTGAAGGGGGCCTGTCCACTTTAAACTCAGAAGTCAATTCATACAGCCCAGGGACACACTCCTCAACGCGCGGCTCCACCGGCGTCTTGTCGCCGACCGGTCTCGAAGAGGAGGCCCCTTCCTTCTGCGGCACCGTTTTAAATGTCTTAGCCATTGATATAAGTGAAGAAAGCAGAAGGCAAGTATAAGGTTGGCGGTGATAGGAAGAAGGCAAAAAGAGTTTGAAAGTTGAGAGATTTAATCAAAGCAATGGTAAAGTTTGGATCAAGGAAAGAGGTGATATTTATAGGTTTGAGACGACTGTTCGGTGATACTAGTGGTTGTACGACGACTGACATGCATTGACGGTTTTTTGGGAACCAATACGATGGGACATTTCGGTCACATCCATCGCTTACGTCATGGAGACGGTGTCATGATCTAGGTGTCGAGGAATCGAGGCTCAATCGTTTCTTATCATTTCATTCTAAGAAACGCGGGGACTATTTGTATATAGTTAAAATCGACCACGCCCAATTTTACGGGCTCGAGGGTATGCCTCGAGAGTGAGCCAGTATCAAAGCAAGTTCGGGCTCAAAGAACACGAAGACTGAGGGATCGAGATCATGCTAAATCCACACCAAAGTAACAGAATCACGAGATATCCGCAATCGACCACCAATCTCGGTGAGAATCTCGGAATTGGCAGAACTATTAACGGTTATTGATATCAATCATATATTTTACTTCCGAAATTAGAGTTATACTTTATTTAGGATTCCTCTACTATATAAAGAGGAACCATGTTCATTTGTAAGACACGCGATTCACATACGCATCTGCTGAGCAATACAGGCACTCTGCTCTTTTACCCGCTCCTAATTTTCTACTGTTTTTATTGCCCATTCTGTTCATATTGTTCTTATTATTATTGTGGTTATTAACGTTCGATCTCGACACTATTCCAAGACGAGGTCGATAATTTGCAAACGGCACTGGTTTGATCTGTTACAATCGTTTAATTCCTTTATTTATTTAGCTATTTATCAATTGGCATTGAATTAGATCATGTATCCTTATAACCACATAACAAATTTAATTATTACTCGTATTTCGAGGTAAACAATTGCTCTTCAGCGTTTCTCTACCGATTGATAAAGTTTATGCTATATTTACTCTATTTATCTATAAAGCTTCCAAATATCAACACAAACAATCACAATCACCGATTTAATCAAATAGTATCAAATCAAAAAGAAAAATTTTCTTTGTCTTTTTCATTACTTGCTAAAGGTTCAACAATGAAGTTTGGAGTTTTTCTACATTAAATCACTAAATTGATGTTTGTACTAAATATTTAAGTATAAGTATCAACATTCAAACGATTTTAACAATAATGGATCATTAGTCTTCTACTTTCCACCACTAGATAAAAATTCCAAGCTTTAAATACTAAAAAATTTATGGTGTTTAAGTCAAAAACAAGAATATTTTGCTAAGACTGTCAAGACCAGTCCCGTTGGAGCCTTGGAGGACATAACGTGCAATTTTTTATACTAGGCATGGTTGCCATGTGTTAAGCTAGAGCCCAAGCATTATGCTGAATATTGTTTCTTTTAATACTTTCGACCTACTTTTCTTGTTACAGTCGCAATGAATAAGTTTAACGGATGAACCAAAATCATTTTCCATCAAATCCTTATTTTAAGTGACTAGTTTAAGGTAATCACATATCAATAAATATAAACTTTCGAACATTATTTAAATATTGTTATACTATGTATACCTAACGTGCATTTTAATGTCATTAAAAATATTTCAAAAATATGATGTTGGGTTAAAGAAATCATAATAGTAGATGATAATTTAATTTATTAGAATATGTATTTGTATTTTGGTACATAAATGTAATATTAGGTGTATTTGATTAAAGGGTAATGAAAATTTTATAATACACCTAGAGAATCAGATATATTACTCACACCTAGTCTTCTATTTTTTTTTAAAACTTTTACAAAGATAAACTCATTCAATTCAAGACGCAAGTTATGCATAATTTTTGCATATCAATTTGCTTATAAATAAATCATATTAAGAGTCTAAAAATAAAAGATATTTAAAAATAAGAGATACTTCATTACACGGCTATTAAAAGAGAGGCGAAATTTGGTTCTTAAAATAGAGAAGGAGAAGCATATCTTTTTTCACATTGGACGCGTAAGTTGTGCATATCATTTCAATTCGCTAATACATAAATCATAATAACGGTATAAACAGGAAAAAGGTATTTCGTTGATTTTCTACAGAAAAAGTAGTTGAAAATTTGTCGAATAATTCTTCCTTCTTTCTTCATAAAATATCTGTAACGACCCGACCGATCGTTTTGTATTTTAGAATTCCATGTCCCTAAATAATACTTCCCCTACTTGCTTTTAGTGAGTTGTGACTTGCAAGAATGGTTAGTTCATGATTCGGGAGAGTAGGGTGGAATTTGGAACACTTAGTTCCTTAAGGTTGGCCTTAATGGCCAAGTTTGACTTCGGTCAATATTTTTAGTAAATGACCTCGGAATCGAGATTTGAAGGTTCCAGTAGGTTCATATGGTAATTTCGGACTTGGGGGTATGTTCGAAACGGGTTTTGGATGACTCGGGAGCGTTTCAACGCCAAATAGTAAAAAATGATTCTTTAAGTTCAAAAATTGAGGTTTGGAATGTGTTTTTGTGGTATCGAGGTCCGAATGGAATTTCGAGATCCGGAATAGCTCCGTCATGTCATTTATGACTTGCTCACAAAATTTGGCGTCATTCCGAGTAGTATAGGTGTGTTTCGGCATGTTGGAAGTGAATTCTAGAACTTGAAGTTCAAAGTTTGATTCAATTTGGTTTTGGGGTCGGATTCTTAGTTTCATTATTGTTTTTCGCGTCCCGGAGGGCTCGGGTGAGTTTCGAACCCCTCGGAGCTAACTGCAAGAAACCAGATTTTGCCCAGTTCTGGTTTCCTTCTTCACGTTCGCGTGGGTACAGCCGCATTTGCGAATAAGGAGTGGGGCAGGGGTGGTGGATGCTCTTCGCGTTCGCGATGGCCACTCCGTGTTCGCGAAGGGTCTGGGCCAGTGACCATCGCGTTCGCGTATGGCCACCCGCGTTCGCGTAGGGTAAGTAGCTCGGTCGGCCAGTTGTTCTTCGCGGTAGCATCACCCCACCGTATTCACGTAGGTCTTGCCCGGCTAGCCTTCGCGTTCGCGGGCCTGTTGTCACGTTCGCATAGAAGGGCCTTCAGGGGCCTGGGCCAATGGCCTTCGCGAACGCGTTGCCCCTGTCGCGTTCGCGATGAATGGGGCAGCTGGCAGTGAACTTAAAATCGGGACTTAGGCGCATTTGGGGGTCATTTTATTATATCTTTGGACGATTTGGGAGCTATCAAAGGGGAGATTCGACCTAGCATTGTGAGGTAAGTTAATTTTACTTAAAAGTGAGTTTAATACTTGAGTTTTGGGTAGATTAACACACAAAAATTAGTGAAAATCGTGTGTTTAGAGTAAAACCTAGGGTTTTTATAAAAATAGGATTTAATCAAAAAATTTGTTATGAAATCAAGAAAAAACCATGTAGTATTGATCCTTAGATTATGGGTAATTATTTCTCTTGAAAATTTCTGGAATCCGAGGATGTGGGCCCAGGGGTACATTTTAGGATTCTTGCAACTAGGTTGGGGTAACCATTTAAATAGGAGAATCGTAAACTTCTTGGGCGACGAATTTGGAGATTCGGGCGCACTCTTGAATCGGGAAGTAGGCTTGAAACGAGGTAAGTCTCCTTTCTAACCTTGCAAGAGGGAATTGTCCCCATAGGTGAAATAATGATCTATATGCTACTATTCGTGGGGGCTACGCACGTACGAGGTGACGAGAGTCCGTGCGTAGCTACTATTATGCTTATATCCGGGTAGTTTAGAATCCATGAACATGCTTTACGTGCCGTATTTGTAACTTAAATGATAAACTTCGACTGCCCACTATCATCGAACTATTAAGAGGATTGATTTTTTCCCTAGAAGAATACTCCCTAATAAATTCCTGATTTATTGTTTGAATGTGTGTATATATAGGAGTACCTGTGTCGCATGTATGATCCGCGAGCGGGGTAACTCTATAATTATAATGACTGCGTCGCATGTATGATTCGCGAGCGGGGTAATAGATGCATCTATGGTTCATGTCGTTCGACCCTTCGGCAGTGCACATTTATTATTTCGTGTTTCAGCCGTACGTTCACGGCATATTACGTGCATGTTAATTGTTTGGTACTTTCTGTGGTCGTTTAACTGATAAAATATCCTGGAAAATGAATTAGTAACCTGTATGATAAGGAATCTGACACTCAAGGTATTTGTAGGGAGATCTAACATTTCCTGTCTTTACCACTTATTCATATTTTTCATCTATGCTTAGCTTTATATTTAAAAATATACTATTTCGGCCCTAGTGAGTGTCAAGTCGACCTCTCGTCACTACTTCGTCGAGATTAGACTGGATACTTACTGGGTACATATTGTTTATGTACTCATGTTATGCTTCTGTAGTTAATTGGACAAGTTCTGAGGCAGGTGCATCTGGTTATCAATACGGAGCCCGTTCTTGACTTTACGAGGTTCGAGGCTTCACGGTGAGCTGCTTCTCTTGATGCCATTCAGCAGCACTCTGGAGTCTTCCTTTTGTTATTCTGTCTATATCCTCCCAGACAGTAGGATAGACTTATTCTTTGATTTCCTTTCTACTAGATGCATGTAAACTTGTGACACTAGCTCCTGGCACACACACTGGTAGACTATTATTTTGGGCATGTATTAAATTATGATTTTACTTCTCGATCATTCCGATCTAATTGCCCTTGCTATGTTTTTATTTTTCCTTGCTTAGTGACTAAAATCTCAGAAATTGTTGGAAATGCTTTATAAAAATAAAATAGACTCACTAAACGAATTCTGTTGGCTTGCCTAACGTCGGTGTTGGGCGCCATCGCGACCTAGATTAGGATTTGGGTCTTGAAAACATGGTATCAGAGCTCTAGGTTCACGTAGGTCTCACAAGTTACGGGCAAACCTAATAGAGTCTTGCGGATCGGTACAGAGACGTCTGTATTTATCTTCGGGAGGCTATAGGGTGTTAGAAAATCTCTCTTTATTCATCATCTATCGTGCAGTTGATAGTATGTTAAATACCACCTTTCTATTCCCTTACAGATGGCGAGGACGCGCACATCCGATGTTCCGGACCCGGGAGGGGCCGCTACCCCCGCCGTTAAAGGCCGAGGCAGAGGCCGGAGGTAGGGGACGAGGGCGTCCCATAGCTACCCCAGTTGCGTCATTCAGTGGATCCAGCAGGGGATCCTATTATTGAGGAGCAGGGTGAGGCGCCCGTAGTAGATCCTGCCTCGGTGGATTTCATGACGGTGCCGGGCTTCGAGGAGGTTATGGGTCGTATGATGCGGTTCATGGATACTATGACTAAGGCTGGTTTATTCCAGCAGACCCGGCCACCTCTCAGGCGGGAGGGGGAGCACAGATCCCTATTGTTCAGGCTCCACGTCATATAGTCGTGGTCTATCAGACTTCGGGTACACTGCTCGCGGGTGGGGCCTAGCCAGTAGCAGCAATAACACCTGAACCCAGACCAGCTGTGGACGGTGATCCGCATAAGCTACTTGACAGATGGACCAGACTGCACCCTCCTGTCTTTGGGGGCGAGCGCCATGAGGATGCTCAGGACTTTATTGGTAGGTGCAGGGACAGACTGCATAACATGAGGATACTAGAGTTTCATGGAGTTGACTTCACTACTTTTCAGCTAGAGGGCAGGGCCCGTAGATGGTGACAGTCTTATGTCCTTGGCAGACCTGTGGGTTCTCCTCCCATCACCTAGGAGCAGTTCACTTAGTTATTCCTGGACAGGTATATTCCACCCTTTGAGAGGGATGAGTTGCGGTATCAGTTTGAGCAGCTGAAGTAGGGTTTGTCTCGTCATGACTTATGATACTTCCTACTGACGCAGAGAGAGTGCGGAGGTTTGTTCAGGATTGCACACCAGTATTAGGGCCAACATGGCCCGTGAGGTGGAGATAGGGACTCCTTATCAGCTTGTAGTAAAGATCGCTCGCAGGATTGAAGGCTATCGTTTGAGGAGCAAAGAGCAGGGACAGCAAGATAAGAGGGACCGATTTTCTAGGGATTTTAGAGGTGCCTCGGCTAGGGGCAGACGTCAGTTTGGTAGGGGTCAGCCTAGCAGGCCCCCATATTCAACACCCCCACCACCTCCTAGAGGTGCTCCAGTGAGGCCTTATTTCAGTGCGATGCCGGAGAGTTCTTATCGCCCACCAGCCATTCAGGGTTCCTCCGCCGGGTATTCTGGTCATTAGGGATCTTCCAGTTCTTATTTTAGTGCTATGCTAGAGAGTTCATACCGTCCTCCAACTATTCATGGTTCTTCTTCAAGGCAGCATGTCATGGCGCCGAGAGGTTGCTATGAGTGTGGGGATCTAGGTCATATAAAGAGGACTTATCCCAGGCTTCGAGGCAAGGCAGTGCCGCACAGTTACCAGCCTATGGTTTCAGCACCGGCGGTTCGGCCACCTAGAGATGGAGGACATGCGGGTACAGGTCGTCCTAGAGGTGGAGGCCAGGCAGGAGGAGCTCAGTCAGCTCCTGTTCAGTCAGGTGGAGGCCAGTCAGCCGGCGCTCCAGCCAAATTCTATGCTTTCCCGGCCAAACCAGATGTTGTGGCCTCAGATGCTGTGATCACAGGTATTATCTCGGTGTGTGGTAGGGATGCTTCGGTATTATTTGATCTAGGGTCTACTTATTCATATGTATCAGCCTTGGTTTCTCATTTCCTGGATATTCCTCGTGAGTCCTTGGGTACCCCTGTGTATGTGTCCACTCCTGTGGGCAATTCTGTGGTTGTGGATCGGGTTTATCGGTCATGTATAGTCAAAATCTGTGGGTTCGAGACCAGAGCGGACCTCTTGTTACTTGATATGACCAATTTTGAGGTCATCCTGGGCATGGATTGGTTATCTCCTTATCATGCCATCCTAGATTGCCATTCCAAGACGGTTACTTTAGCCATGCCTGAGTTGCCGAGATTGAAGTGGAGAGGTTCCTCAGTCAGTGCAGCTAGTCGGGCTATTTCTTTCCTGAAGGCTCAACGTATGGTCGAGAAGGGTGTTTGGCTTACCTTGCTTATGTGCGGGACACCACCGCAAAGTCCTTGACGATTGATTTAGTTACAGTGGTTCGAGAGTTTGCTGATGTATTTTTGTCAGACCTTCCAGGTATGCCACAGGATCGTGATATTGATTTTTGCATTGACTTATCTCCAGGAACCCAGCCTATATCTATTCCCCCATATCGTATGGCACCAAAGGAATTAAAGGAATTGAAAGAACATCTTGAGGAGTTGTTAGCTAAGGGGTTTATCAGAACGAGTGTATCGCCTTGGGGTTCTCCAGTGTTGTTTGTGAAGAAGAAGGATGGGACTATGCAGATGTGTATTGACTACCACTAGTTGAACAAGGTCACTATCAAGAACAAGTACCCGTTGCCGCGTATCGATGATTTGTTTGACCAGTTGTAGGGTGCTAAGGTGTTTTCTAAGATTGACCTGAGATCAGGGTACCATCAGTTGAAGATTCGGGACTCGGATGTTCTGAAGACTACTTTCCATACGAGATATGGTCATTATGAGTTCTTAGTGATGTCCTTTGGCCTGACTAACGCCCCAACAACATTTATGGATTTGATGAACCGGGTGTTCTGGACGTATATTGATTCTTTTGTCATTGTCTTCATTGATGGCATTCTGATTTACTCACGTAGCCAGGGGGAGCATGAACAACATCTGAGCGTAGTGCTCCAGACCTTACGGGAACAATAGTTGTACGCTAAGTTCTCCAAGTGTGAGTTCTAGTTAGATTCCGCGGCATTCTTGGGACATGTGCTATCCAAAGAGGGTATCAAGGTGGATCCTAAGAAGATTGAGGCAGTTCAGAGTTGGCCAAGCCCTACTTCAGCGACAGAGATCAGGAGCTTCTTGGGATTGGCAGGCTATTATCGCCGATTTGTGGAGGGATTTTCATCCATTGTAGCCCCTCTAACTAGATTGACCTAGAAGGGTGCCCCATTCCGATGGTCCGACTATTGTGAGGCGAGCTTCCAGAAGCTCAAGACAACCTTGACCACAACACCAGTTCTAGTGTTGTCTTCCAGTTCGGGGATGTATACAGTTTATTGCGACGCTTCACGCGTTGGCTTGGGATGTGTGTGGATGCAGGAGGGGAGAGTTATTGCATATGCTTCATGGCAGCTGAAGGTTCATGAGAATAATAACCCTGTGCACGATTTGGAGTTGGCAGCGATTGTTCATGCTCTTAATATTTGGAGGCATTACTTGTATGGGGTGCCTTGTGAGGTTTATACAGACCACCGCTGTTTGAAACACTTATTCAAGTATAGAGGTATATTTGAGGCAGCGCAGATGGCTTGAGTTGCTAAAGGACTATGACATCACTATTCTTTATCATCCGGGCAAGGCAAATATGGTTGCAGATGTCTTAAGCAGGAAGACGGGGAGTATGGGTAGCTTGGCATTCATTTCAGCAGAGGAGAGGCCACTAACTTTGGACATTCAGCCCTTGGTTAACTGCTTGGTGGGGTTGGACCTTTCAGAGCCCAGCCGAGTGCTTGCACGTGTCGTTGCTCAGTCTTCATTATTGGGGGAAATCAAGGCTCGGTAGTTTGATGATCCGCACTTGGCAGTTCTCCGAGAGACGGTACTACAAGGTGGTGCCAAGGAGGTTTCTATCGGCGAGGATGGTGTTCTGAGACTTTAGGGTCGCTTATGTGTTCCTAATGTTGACGACCTGAGGAAGAGTATTCTAGAGGAGGCTCATAGTTCTCGGTATTCTATTCATCCTGGTGCTACGAAGATGTATCGTAACCTGAGGCAGCTTTACTGGTGGAGGCGGATGAAGAAAGACATAGTGGAGTATGTAGCTATATGTTTTCCAGCATGTTATGTATGAGCACCAGAGGCCAGGAGGCCTACTTCAGCAGATGCTTATACCTGAGTGGAAATGGGAGCACATCACTTTGGACTTCGTAGTTGGGTTGCCTCGGACCTTGCAGAATTTTGATGTGGTTTGGGTTATTGTGGACAGGTTGACCAAGTCGGCACATTTCATTCCAGTAGCTACTACTTACACTTCAGAGAGGTTGGCCCATATCTACATTCGAGAGATAGTTCGGTTGCATGGTGTGCATGTGTCCATTATATCAGATAGAGGTCCTCAAATCACCTCGCACTTCTGGAGAGCAATACTGCGTGAGTTAGGCACCCCGGGTAGAGCTCAGCATAACATTTCACCCTCAGACCGATGGGCAGTTAGAGCGGACAATTTAGATATTATAGGACATGCTTAGAGCATGTGTGATTGATTTTAGAGGGTAGTGAGATCAGTTTTTGCCTTTGGTCGAGTTTGCTTATTATAACAGCTATCAGTCCATCATTGCGATGGCCCCATTTGAGGCCTTGTATGGTCGTTGAGGTAGTTCTCCCATCGGGTGGTTTGAGCCTGGTGAGGCTAAGTTATATGGCATCGATTTAGTGAAGGATGCTTTGGAGAAAGTAAAGCTTATTCAGGAGAGGCTTCGCACAACACAGTCCAGACAGAAGAGTTACGCGGATCAGAAGGCACGTGATGTATCATTTATGGTCGGCGAGAAGGTTCTCTTGAAAGTCTTGCCGATGAAGGGTATTATGAGGTTTGGAAAGAAGGGCGAGCTGAGCCCAAGGTTTATAGGTCCATTTGAGGTGTTGAGGTGAGTTGGGGAGGTTGCTTATGAGCTCTCTTTACCTCCCAGTTTATCAGGAGTCCATCCGATCTTTCATGTGTCCATGCTCCGGAGGTACCACGCCGACTTCTCTCACGTGATAGATTTCAGCACCATTCAGCTAGACGAGAGGTTGGGCTACGAGGAGGAGCCGGTTGCTATCATTGACATGCAGGATCGCCAGTTGAGGTCCAAGAGGGTTTCCTCCGTAAGGGTCCAGTGGAGGGGCCAACCAGTTGAAGAGGCGACTTGGGAGTTCGAGGAGGACATGCGGAGCAGATATCCACACTTATTCAGCACTCCAGATATGATTCTAGACCCGTTCGAGGATGAACCGACCAGTCGTTTTGTGTTCAAACCCCCGTGTCCCTAAATGAGACTTCCCGTACTTGCTTTTAGTGATTTGTGACTTGCGGGGATGGTTAGTTCAGGATTCGGGAGAGTTGGGTGGAATTTGGAACATTTAGTTCCTTAAGGTTGGCCTTAAGGGCCAAGTTTGACTTTGGTCAACATTTTTAGTAAACTACCTCAGAATCGAGATTTGAAGGTTCTAGTAGGTTTGTATGGTAATTTCGGACTTGGGCGTATGTTCGAAATGTGTTTTGGATGACCCGGGAGAGTTTCTGCGCCAAATAGTGAAAAATGATTCTTTAAGTTCAAAATTTGAGGTTTGGAATGTGTTTTTGTGATATCGAGGTCCGAACGAAATTCCGAGATCGGGTATAGCTCCGTCATGTCATTTATGACTTGCTCACAAAATTTGGCGTCATTCTGAGTAGTATAGGTGTGTTTCGGCATGTTGGAAGTGAATTCTAGAACTTGAAGTTCAAAGTTTGATTCAATTTGGTTTTGGGATCGGATTTTTAGTTTCGTTATTGTTTTTCACGTTCCGAGAATTCGAGAAAGTCCGTATTATGAATACAGACCTGTCAGTGCCTTTGGTCGGGGTCCCGAGAGGCTCGGGTGAGTTTCGGACCCCTCAGAGCTAACTGCAAGAAACCAGATTTTGCCCAGTTCTGCTTTCCTTCTTCGCGTTTACGTGGGTATAGCCGCATTCGCGAAGAAGGAGTGTGGCAGGGGTGGTGGATGCTCTTCGCGTTTGCGACGGCCACTCCGCATTCGCGAAGGGTCTGAGCCAGTGACCATCGCGTTCGTGTATGGCTACCCGCGTTTGTGTAGGGTAAGTAGCTGGGCCGGCCAGTTGTTCTTCGCGGTCGCATCACCCAACTGCGTTCGCGTAGGTCTAGCCCGACTAGCCTTCGCGTTCGCGGGCCTGTTGTCGCGTTCGCATAGAAGGGCCTTCAGGGGCTTAGGCCAATGGCCTTCGCGAACGCGTTGCCCTTGTCGTGTTTGCTATGAAAGGGGCAGCTGGGCAGTGAACTTAAAATCAGGACTTAGCGCATTTGGGGGGTCATTTTATTATATCTTTGGACGATTTGGGAGCTCTCAAAAGGGGAGATTCGACCAAGCATTGTGAGGTAAGTTAATTTTTACTTAAATGTGAGTTTAATACTTGAGTTTTGGGTAGATTAACACAAAATAATTAGTGGAAATCATGGGTTTAGAGTAAAACCTAGGGTTTTGATAAAAATAGGATTTAATCAAGAAATTTGTTATGAAATCAAGCAAAAACCATATATTATTGATCCTTCGGTTATGGGTAAAATTTCTCATGAAACATTCCGGAATCCGAGCATGTGGGCCTGGGGGTACATTTTAGGATTCTTGCAACTAGGTTGGGGTAACCATTTAAATAGGAGAATCGTGAACTTTTGAACATAGATTGATTTATTTATGTAATGTTTGGCTAGTTTCAAGTTCTTGGGCGACGGATTTGGAGATTCGGGCGCACTCTTGAATCGGGAAGTAGGCTTGAAACGAGGTAAGTCTCCTTTCTAACCTTGCAAGAGGGAATTGTCCCCATAGGTGAAATAATGATCTACATGCTACTATTCGTGGGGGCTACGCACGTGTCACGACCCGAAATCCCACCTTTCAGACAGTGACTGCGTCTAACGTTGAACCCGCTAGACAAGCCAACGTACACAACACTTTGACATTTATAACAACAACATAACAGTAATAAAACCAATTAACCTTCCAACCTCTACTGAAAGTTTCGCGAATTCATTAATGTCCAACCTTATAAAAAGAAACATCCCATACTAGTAACTCTAGAAACTTTACTGAACATTCCAAATCACTTCAATTGTTTCACAACAGATAAACAATAATATTATCTTAGAAAACTCAAAATGAAATGATAAGACACCTACAACGAACAATCCCAAAACCGGGGTGTCACAATCCCACGAACTAGCTACTGGAATACTAAATACAAGTCTGGAAATGAAAATAAAACACTGTCTTGAAAATAAGGAGAAATACAATGAAGCAGTAAAGGAAAGAAGATCCACGAACGCCAGTGTATACCTCGAAGCTCTGACGTGGACTGAAGGTATCTCCCTCAGAACGCTCCACGGGGTCCGGTAGCAGGGTCTGCACAACACAAGGAAGTGCAGTGTAGTATCAGTACAACCGACCCCATGTACTGAGTAAGTGCCAAGCCTAACCTCGGCCGAAGTAGTGACGAGGCTAGACTTGACATTAACGATAACCTGTCCTATTCTCCAGCAAGTAACAGGAAATAACACAAGGCAGGTGATAAACCGGCAAGTAGGGGATACAGGAGCAGTAAAGGGGGACAAGTGGAATAAAACAGTCACATCGACATATAGAAGTAATCCAGAGAAACAATCCATCATAATCGACAACGAAACGATATAAATGTCGGAAAAGTAAACAATGGCACGGCATCACCCTTCGTGCTTTTACTCTCTTCCTCACAATGCAATTTAATCAAATATCATGGCACGTCATCACCCTTTGTGCTTTTACTCTCTTCCTCACAACGCAATGTACAATGAATCATGGCACGACATTTACCTTCGTGCGTATAATCAATAAAATCATGGCACGGTATTTACCTTTGTGCTTATAATCAATAAAAGCATGGCACGGCATCACCCTTCGTGTTTTACGCTCTTCCTCACTATGCAATGAAATCAAGTGTTATGACACGGCATCACCCTTCGTTCTTTACACTCTTTCTCACCAAACAATAACAGATAAATGGAAAGGAGTACAGCATAGTGGAACTAAGCAATTCAGAACACCCGGCAAGGGGGAAAACATCAAGTAGTAACTCAAGAAATGCCCGGAAAGAGTCTCAGCTATAACCAATTACCTCAATCACGCACTCTACACTTGCATTACCTTTCGTATCAAC
>ML246893.1:0-15598 GCA_005239495.1 Nicotiana undulata
CCCATCTGACAACTTAGGGGCACCATAAAAATGTAAATACTTATGCGGCTAAGTACTAGTTTAATACTTAGTTTTTGACTTAGCCACTTTATATTAATGCAATTTTTGAGACTTTTTGTTATGAGTTTGAGCCTTACTCTTTTCTCAAGTCTTATTGCTTCGTATTTCTTTTGTGAGGTTTTTGCTCGTACCTCTTAGCTTTATTTTCATATAGATGTGTATTTCACTTTATACCTTTTTATGATAGGTGTAGTGTAAGTTTTTTAGCCTTTGTTTGTAAGAGGCTTTGTTTATGTATTAGGGCCCTTTTAATCAATATTTTAATGAAGAAGACGTCTCAACTTCATTGAAATGCAATAGAGTAATAGGAATTTTCTCACATGTTTAAGTATGTTTTTGTGAGAGGTTTTCGTTTGAACTTTCACAATATTTTACATGTGTTATGATTATCATCTAAAACTCAGGTTGCAACTGTTTTGTTTTAACAGATTTGATAATCACTTGTATTTCGCAACTGTTTTTCGTAGGTAACAGTTTTTTCGAGTTAATACAAGGAGATAACTGTTTTTCATTAGTAACAGTTTTTGTAAATGTCGGGTTTTTACCCATAACTGTTTTTATTTGCAACAGTTTTATAACAAGTACGAGAGAAATGCATCGTAATTCGTAACTGTTTTATTTGATAACAGTTTTGAGAATAAATACAAGGGTTTTGATCTTTCATCTGTAACTGTTTTATTTGAATAACAGTTTTCTACTTGAGTACAAAGATTTCATAACTGTTTTTTGATTGTAACTGTTTTTTGACTAAGTACAATGATGATGATCTTCTATCCTAACTGTTTTTGATATAACATTTTTTTATATGATATGTACATTTCTTCTTCATAGCTAATACTTTGCCTTTTAACCTGAACATGGTTCGAGGGGTTTTCAGAGTAGGCTTCGTAATTTTTGTGCTGGAGTCTTCAGTTCTTTTTGCTCGTATCACTTGACTCGTTGGGTAAATGGTTCTTTTAGGGTCAAGCTTTTTGACTTCTGGCAGTCTTTTGCTTCATCTTGGCCTTCCATATTATGTAGTCCCCAAGNCATTCCGGACTCGAAGATATATACTTTTTTAGATGATGACTGCTTAACCCTTTAAAATATCCATAATAAAGTGTAACCCTAGACTGGGAATTATGTTATTTCCTCGCGTCTTTGCAGGTCTAATGTCATCATCTGGTGATGGGTTAGCTTTTTGCCTATCATCTAAAAAAGTTAGTAAAATTTTAAATATTCAAAGACAAAATCTAACATGCGGTACCTGACCGGGGGTACTTCTTTTCCTTAGAAGTAATACTTCTTCAGGTGGATGGCGTTCCAACTCGTTGGTAGAACCCTGCCGTCCATGGCTTCCAACTCGTACGCGCCTTTCCCCGCTATGCCTCGGACCTTATAGGGTCCCTCCCAGTTTGGATTTAGTTTGCCAGCTCCTGCTTCCTTTGTTGACTGGAAGACCTTTTTAAGTACAAAGTCCCCAATTTTGAAATATCT
The DNA here is from genome assembly GCA_005239495.1 of Nicotiana undulata. NCBI lineage: Eukaryota > Viridiplantae > Streptophyta > Magnoliopsida > Solanales > Solanaceae > Nicotiana > Nicotiana undulata. Next base: position 1,537 of record ML246893.1, read on the forward strand.
GAGATGAGTTTTGCGGTTGTAATACCGCTCTATGATTTTCTTTTGAGTTGCCATCCATATTAAAGCCGAATCTCTTCGTGACTTAAGCAGGTCCAAATTGGTTTGGAGTTCAACGTCATTCGTTTGTTCCGAAGCTGTTGTCACTCTCAAACTTGGTTCACCAATTTCCACAGGTATTAATGCCTCCGAGCCATAAACAAGTGCGAAGGGACTTTCTCCCGTAGCTGTTTTTGATGTGGTTCTGTACGCCCATAATACCGCTGGTAATTCGTCGGGCCAATTGCCTTTGGCTTTATCTAACCGCTTCTTTATATTGTTGATGATGATTTTGTTCGTGGATTCCGCTTGTCCATTAGCTACGGGATGATATGGTGCTGAAGCGATCCGTTTGATTTTCCAACTCTCGAAGAATTCTGTGATTTGTGAACCTATGAACTGTGGGTCATTATCACACACAATCTCCTTTGGAATCCCGAATCGGCATATTATATTTCGCCATAAGAAACTTTTAACCTTTTTTTCCCGCACATGTTTGAATACTTCTGCTTCTACCCATTTCGTGAAATAATTAGTAAGTACAAGCAGGAACCGTACCTGACCTTTGGCTGGGGGAAGAGGTCCCACTATGTCCATTCCCCATTTCATGAAGGGCCACGGTGATATGATAGAGTGCAACAATTCTGCTGGTCTGTGCATATTATTGGCGAACCGTTGGCATTTGTCACATTTCGAGATGAAATTTTCCGCGTCTTCTTCCATCTTAGGCCAATAATACCCTGCTCTGATTAGGGTTTTTACCAAATATCTTGAACCTGCGTGATTTCCACAATGTCCTTCATGGACTTCTCTTATCACGAATTCCGTTTGATTAGGTCCGAGGCATTTAGCTAGGGGTCCTCCAAACATTTTGCGGTACACGGTGCCGTGAACTAGACAATATCTTGCTGTTTTACGGCGGAGCGCTTGAGCTGCTTTTTTGTCTTCAGGAACAGTACCATTCTGCAAAAAGTTAAGAATTTCGTTTCTCCAGTCCCAAGTTAAATTATTGAAAGATACCTCATTCTTGTTTTGGTCAATTGTCGAATGGAAGAGGTGTACGACAATAGTGTTGTCTTTATTGGTTACTTCCGTAACTGCTGCGAGGTTTGCCAACGCATCTGCCTCAGCATTTTCCTCCCTAGGTATTTGTATCACTTTCCACATTTTGAACTGTCTCACAAGTTCACGTGCCTTTTCTAAGTATTGCTGCATTCGAGTTTCTCGAGCGGTGTAAGTCCCCTGCATCTGATTTACCACCAATTGTGAATCGCTGTTGATTTCGATTTGCTCAATTAACATCTCTCGTGCCAATTCTAAACCTGCAATAACAGCCTCGTACTCTGCTTCGTTGTTAGTTATTGGATAGCATTTAATAGCTTGCCGTATCTTTTCACCCGTGGGTGATATTAGTATGATGCCTAACCCTGCTCTTTTTATATTAGAAGAGCCATCTGTAAATAGGGTCCACTGACCTAGGTTTAAACCATTGAAGAGTTGTAATTCCTTTTCTACTTCAGGGGTAATATTATTGCTAAAGTCAGCTACAAAGTCGGCTAGTATTTGTGACTTAATTGCAGTTCTAGGTTGATATGTTATATCATGATCACTCAATTATATGGTCCACTTGGCTAATCTTCCTGACAGTTCTTGTTTATGTAAAATATTCCTCAAAGGATATGAAGTCACGATAGTGATTGGATGACATTGAAAATAAGGACGTAGTTTTCTTGATGCCATTATCAATGCTAAAGCTAATTTTTCTAGATGTGGATATCTAGTCTCAGCATCTAATAAAGTTTTGCTTACATAATAAATAGGAGATTTCTTACCTTTTTCCTCTCTTACCAGTACTGCACTTACGGCAATTTCTGAAACAGCCAGGTATATGTATAATCTTTCTCCTTCTTTTGGCTTTGATAGTAATGGTGGTTTTGACAAATAAGCCTTCAAGTCTTTTAAAGCTTGTTGACATTCTTCAGTCCATTCAAACTGATTTTTCCTTTTAAGAACTGAAAAGAATTTAAAACTTTTCTCGGAAGATCTAGAAATAAATCTTCCTAGAGCTGCTATTCTTCCCGTTAATCGTTGAACTTCTTTTTTATTTTTCAAAATTTCTGGTATTTCTTCTATAGCTTTTATTTGAGCTGGATTTACCTCTATTCCTCTATTAGATACAAGGAATCCCAGAAACTTACCAGATTGTACTCCGAAGGCACATTTTTCCGGGTTGAGCTTCATATTATACCTGCGTAAGATATCAAAAGTAGTAGAGAGATGCTGAAGATGATCTTCTGCTTGTGTTGATTTTACAAGCATATCATCGATGTAAACCTCCATTGTTTTGCCTAAATGTTCTTGAAACATTTTTGTCACTAATCTTTGATAAGTGGCACCTGCATTCTTTAATCCAAAAGGCATAACCTTATAACAATAAGTCCTCCGGTTAGTAATGAAGGAAATCTTTTCTACATCCAAGGGCTCCATTTTAATCTGGTTATAACCAGACTATGCATCTAAAAAGCTTAACAATTCATGACCCGCGGTTGCATCGATCATTTGATCTATATGTGGCAAAGGAAATGAATCTTTAGGACATGCTTTATTTAAATTAGTATAGTCTACACATACCCGCCATTTGTCATTCTTTTTCGGTACCACCACTGTGTTGGCTAACCAGTCAAGATATTTTACCTCTCGTATCGAACCTATATTCAAAAGCTTTTGGACTTCTTCATCAATCACTTGATTTTTGAAAGGTCCTTGCTTTCGTTTCTTTTGTTTGACAGGTACGAATGACGGTTCTTCGTTTAGTTTGTGGGTCATCACCTATGGTGGGATACCTGTCATATCTGAATGGGACAATGCAAAACAATCCTCATTAGCTTTTAAATAATTGACTAACATACCTTTTTGTTCAGGTGTTAATCTTTCCAGCAGTTTTATGCCGATGTAGAGTTTCCTTTCGGGCTTTTGTTCAGAGATGGGAGCAGTCTCGAGTTCTTCAGCAGTTATTTTGATATGTTCCTCTTCTTCTGGTTCACGAATGAAATCTGGTCTGGAGTCTATGTCCGCATGTTCTGGCTCATTCTGTTTGTTGATGAGCCTCTGTTTGAGAATTCGATGTTTCTCCCATGTCTTTTTTGTTGTTAAGAGCTATCGAATTGATATTTTTCGAGGTTTGCTGATCACCCCTAATTTTCCTTATTCCCTATTTTGAAGGGAATTTTATCACCTGATGTAGAGTGGATGAGACCGCTTTCATATCATGAATCCATGGTCTTCCCAGAATAACATTGTAAGCCATTTTCGTATTAATGACTTGGAATTTTGCACTTTTGACGACTCCTTCAGCGTAAGTATTGAGTTCGATTTCTCCTTTAGTTATCACTGTTGAATTATCGAACCAAGATATAGCTCGTACCTTCGGGATCATTTCATTTTTTACTAGCATTTCTTCCACGACTTTTATCAAAATAATATTGAATGAACTGCCTGGATCAATCAATACTCTTTTAACATTAGTGTCATGAATAAGTAAGGATATTACCAGTGCGTCATTATGTGGAAGTATTAATCCACCAAAATCTGCGTCATCAAAAGATATTTGATCTTCCCTCGGCTCTTCTCGAACACGCTTCCCGTGGGTGCTTGTGACTTTTGATGTTAGCTGACAGACTATGTCGTTCACTTCTTCCCCTCCATGTATGAAATTGACGGTTCGTTTTGGGGAAGATGGTTTTTGTGGCTCCTTCCTGTTCTTTATATATGCATGTTTACCTTTATTACTATTTCTGCCTGATCTTTTCTCTGATTCTGGTCGTCTTGTACTGGGGTATTCCTCATCTTTTTACCGGGCAATGATATCTTCTTCGATTCTGAGTTTGGTACTGTATCTGTTATACATATCATTCCATGTTGTGGCTGGGAATTCTCTTAAACTCTCTATAAGGCGTCTCGTGGCTTCTGAGCTTTTATCATTCAAGTTACTTGTGAATGCCATGGTTGCCCAGTTGTCAGGCACCCTTGGTAGTTGCATTCTTTCCCGTTGGAACCTGTCCACAAACTCACGAAGCAATTATGTGTCTCCTTTTTTTATCTTGAATATATCTTCCATTCGTTTTTCAACTTTTTGTGCACCAGAGTGTGCTTTTATAAACGAATCTGCAAGTTCATCAAAAGAATCTATAGCCTTTTACTCCAGTGGTGAAAGCAGTCACGTGATCACGTGGGGTAAGTTGTTCCATCGTATTTGGGAACATCAGTCATTCTAAACTTCTTGGGTATAGGTAATGGAGTTGTACTTGGCTTCCAAGGCTGTTGAGAATACCTATCTACATCGATTCCCTTGATAATAGGCGGAACACCAGGGATTTGCTCGATGCGATCGTTCTGTTCTTTCATCTGTTTCTGCATGGTTAGTAATAAATTTTGTAACTCAGAATTATTAGTCGTACCTGATCTTGTTTCTAAAGATTCATTTGGAGTGTCTCCCCTGGCTGAGTTTATTAACCCAAATTGAGGATTTTCCGCTACGATTGTATTATTTTGAGGCGGTACCGGCGGTACAAAAATATAGATTTTTTACTATATTTTGAGAGCAACTATACAATGTCATTTTCCCAAACATTAAAGTACTTTTCACCAAAAGTATTATTTTGAAAAACATTTTTAGCAATAACACTTTTTAAAATAAACAAATATTAGAAGCTTGGCTAACGATGCTATTTATTTGATGACCCAAAAAATTTATAAAATATCACCGACCCCATAGCTTAACTTCTTTGGTGAAAGATATGACATGACACAATCAGGGGCGATCTATATGGGGGGGGGGGGGGGGGGGGGGGGGATGAGTCCGGAACCAAAATGTGGTTCTTTTGGACTTGTAAGACCTTAATAGGTCTAAAAAAAAGACATATCTATATATAACGCCCAGTATTTGGGTGTTATATATAAAAAACTGACATGCCCAGGTGTTTAACCAAAGAATAAGATTCCTTGACCAAAGCTATTTTAAGATAAACTCGGGTTACTGATAATCGAATGAATAAAATAACGAATAAAGAAACAGTAAATTGTAGCAATATAGAATGCAAGAAGTAAAGTAGTTTGTATTCGAGAATTCAGATGATCCTGTTTGTTACATTTCTTCCCTTTTATAGAGGGATTTTCCTAGTACAACGTTTTGATTCCTGTAATGATTGCTCATTAATGACTAATTATTGCATTAATGAGGCGTTACAAAGGTGAATCGTAACTGTTATTTTAGGAATTACGTAACGTGTGAGTCATTAACTGTTGATTCTCGAATCTTATCCGTGGCTTCGTTTGGGTGCTCTATGACCGCATCTCTTCTTCTTCATTAGGTTTCCCGTGGCTGATACACTCGTGGTTGATGAAAAAATTCTGTGCATGTTGAGTTAATCTCGTACCTGCCTTCTGCTTTGTCTAGATTCATTTCGACCGTGTCTCTTCTTCCTCGATAATCTTCTCGTGGCTGTTATATTAAAAAATATGCTGACCGTATCTCTTTTATCACGTGCCTCAGTGTATCTTTACCTCCACATGTGCTATTTTCTTTGGTCCACATAGTTGGCTGAGTCATCCAGATTTTGCCTACGTGTAAAGCTATTTTTTTTACCAATACACCAGGTATAGCGCCCAGGTACCCGGCGCTATACATAAAGCTTTATGTATAGCGTCCAGCTTTCTGGCGCTATACCCCTTTTTCTTGGCCCCACCAATAATAACTGACTTATCAATAATTCAAATGCGTATAGCGCCCAGTATTTGGTCGCTATACATAAAAAAAGATTCTCGGGCTAGCCATCTCCTATATAAAAAGGTTAGGATTGTAGGAAAAACATTCAAAAAAAATTTTAACTCTTGTTAAAACGTTTATTGTTGTTATATTCTCCAGCATTTTTTCATTATGTCTGAAGAGCGTAGAATAAGAGTTTCATTATATTGGGGGAGTGAGGTTGTGATGGAGAATAACTCTGTGGGGTACAGTTTACATGCTCAGTGTCATGTTAAATTGCCAATTACAATGGAGTACGATAAATTGATATCGTTGTTATGCAAAAAAATGAGTGTGAGGAAACGTTCAGTGATACTTAAAGTAACCGGAAGATATCTGTATTCCGTCACTCCGCTAGGGGTTGCTTTTTATTCGGAGTTTAACATCGACAATGATGAAACTTTGAGTGATTTTCTGAGGACTCCGGATGAATGCCGGGAGTTTCTTGTAATCACAATGTTGGAGATGTATGTCAAGGTAGAAGACGTTCCCAAAAATGAGGTTGCGCGTAGTAGGGATAACCCCCAGTCATCGAGTGGTTATTCTGGAGCAGTTTTTTCCGGACAGGTTCCGGATGAAAGAGTTTTCCTTGATTTAAACTTATCACCGTCAGCGAATGAGCAGCGAGAAAATAACTTGTATCCTGCTTTCCATAATTCACAAGACGAGTGGTAAACTTCAATTTTCATTTGTGTTAATTATGTACATTTTTGGTGTATTGTTTTTGTATTCACGCTCATATATTTTACAGGGGGTACCGGTCGGATATGAATTTTACAAGTGGTCCATCCGGTAGTCATCACCTAATTGAAAACGTCCATCATGGAATTTCATCACATTACGACTTGTAAGTGAAGTGATATAGTTATATGGAAAACATTTATTAATTTAAGTAGCTTATATTTTTGTTGGTTGTGCAGTGAAAACGAGCAAGTTGAACCACCCGTGCTCACTCAATTGCCCGAAAATGACGTATTAAATCGGGATCTGGCAGATGCACAAAGTGAGGAACAGAACAGTGATTACGACAACAATGCCGATGAATCCGGAGACGAGACACCCTTTCCTCGTGAGGATGGTGATGAGGAGGATGAGGAGGAAGGACCTGATTTGAAGAGACCTTTTCACGACCCCAAATCCTAACAGGCCTTGATGGCGCCTATCGTGGAACTAGGCTAGCCAACCATCAATTTACTACGCATTTGTTCGATTATAACAGTGCAAAATATAACAATAAACAACAGTCATAATAAAGAAATAAATTATATAAGTCTAACGCCCCCAAGCATGAACTAAACAACTCTAAACAACCTCCCAGAACTGGAGTCAATAGTCATGAGCATCTGAGAATGAATAAGCCTACTCTGCTAAAAACTATAATATATGTCTCTGAATCAATTGATAAAAACATAATAANCAAAAAGATACACCATTTCACAACAACCAGTAAAACGTCAAGTCACCAAGTAGTATTCAACAATTTCATAAGTTCGAAATCAGTTTCCAGAAAACCTTTGAGAACAAGTAAATATCAATATATCTCAGTGAAATCCTCAGTAAAACTCAGTTTGAAAACGAAGTAAATCATAGTTCGAAAACTCAGTTAAATCTTCATAAAACTGCCTCTCAGGCCAAAATCATTTCTCAGAACAGATGCCTTCAGGCATTCCCTCAATCACTCAGTATAAATTATCACTCAGTATCAGCCCCGCGGGCAATCATCATCACTCAATCGGTACCGGCGCTCACTGGGGGTGTGTTACAGACTCCGGAGGGGCTCCTACAGCCCAAGCGCAATAATAACATAAGGCCTGGAAGCCTTCTCACTGCTCTCATAAGGCCTGGAAGCCTTCTCACCTCTCTCATAAGGCCTGGAAGCCTCCTCGCATCACTCATAAGGCCTGAAAGACTTCTCACCTCTCTCAAAAGGCCTGTAAGCCTTCTCACCTCTCTCATAAGTCCTGGAAGCCTTCTCGCATCACTCAGTCAGACACTCTCAGTTAGCCCTTAGGCCATAAACAAACCGGGTTCTCGACCCAAAACGGTGTTTCATTTTTCAATAAATAGTATCAAAATACTCTGAGTGTCAAATCAATTTATCCGGAAAATACTGAGTGTAATTCACAAAATATCAAGTGGGGAAACACAGTAAAACAGTCCCCCAAGGGGTAAACAGATCGGCACTAGGCCCCAAACACGGCTTATAGCCCAAAAGATATCATAATATATAATACTAATTAAGCAAAGGCTTAAAAATCGGTTTCACAACTCAATAGTTGCCTAAGTAGGGACAAGTTTCAATCTTTGTATTCCAAAACCCGTGAAGGGTGCATAGTCCGGGGTTTCATACCCTCAGGACATGATTGCAAGACATTACTTACCTCAAAACTAGCCCAGAATTATTCCGCAATGCGCTTGCCTCTCGAATCAACCTCCGAAGGCTCCAAATCTACCAAGTTCAGATTTTTATCATCAATATATGCTTAAGGAACGAATTCCAATTGAAAAATATCGAATTTAACCCAAAAATCCGGAATCGGTCAAAACCCGACCCTCAGGCCCGCATCCCGAAACTCAGAAATTTTTATATAAAAGTGTTCTTTGTCCTCTCACGAGTCCGTACATATAAAGATCACCAAAATCGGAGTCCGTTTGACCCCTCAAATCGACCCCTAAAGGTCTCATAATCTCAAGCCCTAAAATTCCATTTTTCTACTGTTTTTCATGAATTAAATGCTGAGAGTACGGTCTATAATAACCCATAAACGAGTTTTAATGACTATAACACTTACCTCAATGAAGAACAAGGATTTCCCTCTTCAAAATCGCCCCCAAGAGCTCTTTTTCGTACAACAATGGTGTAAAAAGGGGTTTAGGTCGCGGAGGGTTTAATTATTTAACTGCCCAGGTAATTCCGCAGCTGCGACTCACTCGACCGCACCTGCGAGACCGCACCTGCGGTTCTCAACCGCACCTGCGAACTCTCCGCACCTGCGACCCACTTCCCGCACCTGCGAGCCCGCACCTGCGGTCAAACTTCCGCAGGTGCGGTTACACCAGCACCAGCAGTTGAAGCTGCATGTTTCAAGTCCCAAACTTCCCGTTAACCATCCGAATCAATCCCGAGCCCCTCGGGACCCCAACCAAACTTACCAACATATCCCATAACATCATTCAAACTTAGTTGCACTCTCAAAACACCAAAACTAACATCAAAACACCAAATTTATATCGGATTCAATCCTAAGAACTTTGATATCTCTAAAATCCACCAACGATGTCGAAACTATCCAAAACAACTCCGATTGACCTGAAATTTTGCAGACACATCCAAAATGACATTAAAAACCTGTTCCAACTTTCAGAATTCCATTCCGACCCCGATAGCCTATTTTCCACTGTCGACCGGAAATCACCAAAACTAATTTTCGCCAATTCAAGCCTAATTCTACCCCGAACATAACAAAATTATTCCGGACATACTCCTAAGTCCCAACTCACCTAACGAAGCTATTCGAACCATAAAATTCGTATTTCGAGGTCGTTTACCAATAAGTCAACTCTCAGTTGACTTTTCCCATTTTAAGGCTATTTTTAAAGGCTAATTGACTGAACTCTCACTACAACCACTCGATTTCAAGCCTATCAACTCTAATACATAAATTACATTATAAACAATCTATAGCTAATCAATAACAACAATTATAATGTAGGTTCTATGTAACGACGAACCGGGTTGTTACATAGACCCCCCCCCAGACGAAGAGTGTACGAGTTCGAAGTGCCGTTTCATTCAAGGGATATTCCTTACATTGATAACTTGCCAAGCGTGCCGGATGTGGAAGCTCTCACAAGGGATTTTGATGAAATCCGGGCAGCAATGTGGGATGAGTCTAGACCAACGGTGCTTGCAAATGGGATGCTTTTTCCTGATAAAGTGCGTGTAAGCAGGGCTTGTAAAATGCACGACGTAAAATAGTGTGTCGTGAGATGATAGTTAAAGAGTCAAGTCTGTCGGTATACAAGGCTATTTGCCGCAGGTGGTTTTGGCCATATAATTGGATGTTGCGTGCAACCAAGAAGAAGACAGGTCTGTGGAAAGTAGGTAAATACTTTCCCACCCACACATGCGAAATAGACACATTCAATGGGAATCACTACAACTTGGATATTGACTTGATTTCTCTCATTCTTATTCCGCACCTCGAAGCGTCCATAAGGTATAAAATTAAAGAGTGCATTACATCAGTCCACCAGGAATATGGCCATACCATTACGAAAAGAAAGGCATTTCTCGGGCGCAAACGAGCATTTGAAATTGTCTACGGTAACTGGGATAAGTCATTTGCATCTCTGCCAAAGTACATGTCCGCACTGCAACACTTTAACCCCGGGACGGTTGTTGAATGGAAGCTTGAGCGGAGCCCGGGAACACCAGAATACATATTCAATTGAGTGTTCTAGGCGTTAAAGCCAGCAATTGATGTTTTTTCGCATTGCCGGCCAGTAATATCCATAGACGGAACTCATGTCTATGTAAAGTACGATATCAAGCTATTGATAGCCGTGGCAGTGGATGCTAATGGACATATATTTCCTCTAGCTTTTGCTATTTGTGCCAATGAAAGCACAGAGACGTGGACGTTGTTTCTGAACCACCTGAAAGAGCACGTTGTCAAACAACATTCAGGTATTTGTCTAATATCTGATCGTCACGGTGGTATATTAAGTTATGTGGAGAACTTGCCTGCATGGCAAGAACCTTATGCATACCACCGTTACTGTGTGAGGCACTTTAAGGCCAATTTCCAGAAGGCATATCTGTTTAACCAAAAAATGAGATCTTTTGACTAAAGCTTAATTTAGGATAAACTCGGGTTACTGATAATTGAATTAGTAAAATAAAGAATAAAGTAGCAATAATTTCGAGAGCAATATACAAAGAATAAAATATCTTAGTATCCCAGAAATCAGATGATCCTTTTTGTTACATTTTTATCCCTTTTATAGGGATGATCTCCTAGTACAACGTTTGTATTTCTGTCATGATAGCCTATTTAATGCTTAATTATTATATTTATGAGGCGTTACAATGATGAATAGTAACTGTTATTTTAGGAGTTACATAACGTACAAGACATTGATTGTTGATCTTCGAATCGGCCCATTATTGCGTCCGGATTCGTTGTGACCGTGTCTCTTCTTCTTTGATGATCTTTCCGCGACTAATTCCTTGTATTGAACGTGCCTTTTTATCCCGTGTCCATGTGTGATATTTTATTTGGTCCACCTGGCTGGCTGAGTCATCCAAAATTTGTACACGTATGAGGCTATATTTTTTACCAATACAGATAGTCCCCCCCACTTTCCATGTATTTAGCGTATAATTCTTGGTAAGTGGATACTCATTTATGGCGGGAATATTTTGTCGCCGCTTTACCTCGAAACCTTGTATTCTTTTATGGGCGCATGCGTCGTACATAACTTTCATTTAATGCTTCTTCCACGTGTTCGTTTCTGATTGGTTCTAAAACGACACGGCGCCTTTTAGGGCTTTTTGCGGCTGCATCAGTCCTGAAGTGACACATTTAATTATGACTTTCCATCATTACCTTTCTAAGTTTCGACGGTCGCCATTAGGTATAAATAGTCGTCTTCGTTTCTTCCTTAGCACGAAAAACTTCCATAACTTAATCTTTTCTTTGTGAAAGAATTTCTTCCTTGATTTTATAAATATGTCTTCCTCAGGTCAACCTGAAAAGGTTATTGATGTTGAAGCTTTGGCTTCTTCTTCTACTCCGTCTAGGAGTCGGAGAGGTGGCCAGTTAAGGAGCCTGGGACGTACCTCTACTAGAGGTTCTTCTTCTCCTTCCTCTGCTAGGTCGTTGTTTTCTCTGAGAGTTAGATCTTCTCATTCTGTTTCTAGGAACAAGGATGATTTTCATGAACCTAGAGTTGATGAAATTATTCCAGCTGAGATAGTCTTCCCAGATGTAAATTCTCCTATCGCCGAACATGCTTCTTCTTTAGATAGCGTCGGGAAATATGCTACCATCATCGTTGTAGTCCATCTTCCTGTCGTTCGTAGGGAATGCTCTTGGGAGTCTAATGTTCCCATTCTTGTACCAAGTGACACTCAAAGAATTACGTCTTACAAGACAGTTTTTTCTTACGTCTATAATTACCCTTTCACATTAGGATTTCAGCCTCCTGTTGACCCTGTTATCATAGAATTTTGTCGTTTTTTCAATATTTGCCTAGGACAAGTTGGTCCTTTAGTATGGCGTGTTGTTTCCTGTCTGAGAGTTCTAGCTTCAAGGGTTTCTGTCCTTTTTACATTTCATCATCTGGTGCATTTATATTCTCCTGGTTTATTCCGTCAAGGGTTTTTTACTCTGGTTGCTCGGAGTAAGATGGTTTTAGTAACCCCTGGCGATGACAAAGACAGAGGTTGGTACCTTAGGTATGTGGCTGTTCCCACTGCTATTTTAGTGGGTGAAAATAATCTTCCCTTCCTTGAGAAGAGGAATCGTGCACGTAAGTACTTTTATTCGCACCTGTTTTATTTACATAAAATTTATTTTGTGTTTCTAACACCGTGTCTGTTTTCTTCTTATTTATAGCAACTATGAATGTTGTCGAGAATGTCTCCGACATTCGCAGTTGGGTAGAGAGAATGTTGACTGCTGCTCCTGCCGAAGAAAGATCCTGGAAGTACTTTTCGGCAAAGTATAAGTGGATTGTCAAGACCCATGGTAAGTAGAGTTTTTCTCACTCCCTTCCTTGCTTGAGTCTTTTTTCTGATAGGGTTTTCTACCCGTGGGGCATCTTCATCACTTCCGAGGATTTCCTTGTATCATGCCCAGAGTATTCTGACCAGTGCTTCAAAAAGGAAAGCCCAAGATGCCCGCTCTGGAGGGGAAGATGAAGGTGAAAAAGAGGGTGCTTTAATGCACCGGGTGAGAAGAAGGCGGGTAGTTTCGGACGACGAGTCTACTCCCGCTCCTCTTTCTTCCATGTTGGCTACTAGGCCTTCTTCTTCTCGTGATCAATCTCAGTCCCCAGCTCGAGACCCTGCCGAGCGTCTGTTTCAGGAAGGGTTTGACATGGACCCTGATGATATTCCCTTAGCTACTGTTTACCCACGTTTTGCTGCTATTTCTGCTCCTCCGGTTACTGTTGTTTCTCCTCCTTCAATTCCTATTATCTCCTCAGTTTCCCTTCGGTCCGTCTCTATTGAAGCACCCGTGGCTTTTCTGGCTTCCGGCCCCTCTGTCTCTTCTGCTGCTCCTTCTGTCCCTGCTTCCGTGCCTTCTATTATAGAAGAAGGGTCTTCCAGCAGGGAGATGAGAAGGGTCATTATTGAGGTTCCAGCTGGTGGAAGCCTCTTTAAGAAGATTAGCACCGGTGAGCCGAAAATGTGGCTCAAGCCTTTGATTGGCCCTGAAGAAAGAGCCAAGCTTGACAGCCATGCATCTCTTACTTGGGCTAATGAAGTGGTGTATAATTCCTTAAAGGTATGTATTTTTTAAAACACCTTTTGCACATTTCTTAATTGACAATTTTAACACTTTTGATTGTTTTACTGTTTTTGCAGACGCACCTTATTGGTTTGGAGCTTATCAAGAGAATCTCCAATTATGAAAAAGAGTTGCAAGTGCTGCGTGGGCTTGATGATAATAAAGCACAATATGAAAGCCTTAAAATAGAGATGGAAGCTCTGAAAGAAGAGGAGAGAGATACCTTAAAGGAGCAACTGAAGACTGTCAAAGGAGAGCTAGCAGTGGAGAAGGCTTCTTTTATCCAAGTCAATAAAGATAAAGATGCTCTTGAATCTTCGTTTGCTGAGCAGCTGTCAAAAGCCACGGAAGAGATCCGGTACTTGAAGGACTTGTTGGGGAAAAAAGAAGAGTATTCTGGAGAACTAGTACGTAATCTTTCCCAAGCCCAAGAAGATCTTGGAGCCTTGACGAAGGTCTAAAATCTGGAGGAGTCAGTCGCACCTTTGAAGGTTGCCCTTGAAGCTGCTGAAGCTGAAAATGACAACTTGAAGACTGAACTTCAGGTATGGTCGAGAGACTATAATGAACTTGAAGAGTCAACAGCTGTTAAAGTGAGTTGGGCATATATGAATGCACGCCACGACACACTGATGGAGATGAATCAAGTAGGCTTCGATCTTGATGCTGAGATTGCAAAGTCTAAAGAAGCCATAGATAAGAC
>ML246895.1:416-39415 GCA_005239495.1 Nicotiana undulata
ACCTCTAGTTTCACCACTAGCAAAGATGAACAAAAACAACGGTAGACACAGCTACTACTCATAGAATTTCCCAACAGGAGCAAACACAAAATGGGGTGCAAAACATGAAACTCACTCATAAATAAAACAATGAATAAGGGAACTCATCCCGACCAGCGTAACTATAATGGAATACGATTGGTGCCCCTCTGAAGCACATCAAAACAAACCTGAGTGCGGATACCTGGCACAACGGTCTATAGCCTGCTATATGAAACACATCAACGGGTCGGGCCTCCCCCTCTTGGGCGCCCTCTACTCACCTGAATACCTTGCTATAACACATTTATCTGAGCCCTGGAACAATCTCTCATCATGTGGCTCATCTCCACATTGAAACCAATCTCCCTTCCGACGTGGTTGTAGAAACCACAGAATCGGGTCCTCTGAGACCAAGGAATATCTGAGAACTCTCATGCGAAGCTGGTAATGCAAACTGAATTGGTTGACCCACAAAGCCTCTACTGTGTCGTACTCTGCCTCCATAATACGGACCAGTAGATCTCTCCGGCCTATGTGCCTTCTAACTGAAGCAACCAAGCGAGGTACATATCTGGCCAACTCACTGAGTCCGACAACGTACTCTAATACTGATATAGTGCTCTGACGCAACTGCTCAAACTCCGCGCCATGCATCTCGGAGTGACTGGAGTGCAACTCCCTCAAAACATCTCTGAAACTTGCATCCATGCAAGGGAAACTGACTTGGCCGGGCTACCCAACTCGTGTGCCTGCCACCAATGGCAACCCACTATTCTGAACCTGAGACGTGACAAAAGAAAATCTTGCTCGTCTCCACAATACTCGAAGTACGAAGAATATAGTGACACTCTTCCAAAAACCCTGGCATCATCTGTCGCCAATCCACTGAAAGATAGGAGGGTGGTACTTCCTGTACCTCTAAATTTCCAAGGGTCTTCTCCCTCCAATGTTGCTTCTCTAACTACGGGCTGAACGGAAACCACATGTTGTGCTGCCATGACAACTGGAACCTGACCCACATGGCCTTGCTGTTCTGGCGTGTAGACGGTGAGAGTCTGAACTCCTCTCAGATCTGTGAAGTAGCTGGTGCACCTGGGATCAATCCCGCCTGAGTCACTGTAATAATCATACTCAAACTGCACCCAGGTTTTCCAGAAGTCCGGGGTAACAGCGGGCACCTCTAGTACCTATCCCCCAACTAGAACTATTGGCGAATTCTCAACGGCTGCTATGGTAGACATCTTAACTACGACACGTGCTCCTCGTCGACCTCCGTCTCTTATCCTTGTGACTTCTTCTTCAGAAAAAATATCATTAGGAACCGTAGCTCATGTCCTCACCATCGGTGAGAGAGTGGAACGATGATTTCAAACTTCAAGGTCGAATGAATCCGCACGATAGGAATGAAGGAAGAGAAATTGTCCTAATAGTTCTGTAGCCTCTCGAAGATAAGTACAGACGTCTCCGTACTGATCCGCAAGACTCTACTAAACTCGCTTATAACTTGTAGCACCTATGAACCTAGAGCTCTGATACCAACTTGTCACGACCCAAATTTCCCTCCGTTGGGTACCGTGATGGCACCTAGTCTTAGAGACTAGGTAAGCCTAATATTTTACTGAGCATCAACAATAATAAAAGAAAACATAGCAGTCTCGATATGGAAATCTTGACAGAGTTTAAAAATTTCCCAAAACCCGATAAATACAAGTCATAAGCTCTACGAAGTCTTTCTACAATTCTAAATACAACTGTCCAGAAATAATAAGTACAGTTGAAATAAATAGGAAGGTGACTCCGAAGCGTGCGAACGCAGCAAGTTTACCTCGAGTCTCCTCAGCAAAGCTCCACACAGCTAGCAACAGTCAAAACCTGGATATGTGCAAAACCAAAAATGCACAGAAGAGTAGTATGAGCACACCACAGCGGTGCCCAGTAAGTATCAAGACTAACCTCGGTGAAGTAGTAATGAGGACTAGTCCAGACACCCACTGGTCTAATGAGTAAAAGACATGAGTAGTAATGACCGAAACAAAATATTTATCAAAGATATTCGAATATAATTAACGACGGGAAAATATAAAGCGGAAGGAAGTGCAGTAATTAAAGCAACGAAACAGCATAACGGAAATACGCAAGAAGGAAAGGACAGCACGCAAGCCAAAGTCGGAAATCACAATACCACAAACCACTCAAAACTTAGCACTGCATCAATCCTCTCACATCACGCCTTAGAAAATAAGCTCAATAAAAACCGGTCAAACCCTCGAGTAAAAATCTTTAAAACGTGAGTTTCTAACGAAAGCTTTTGAAAATATAATCTTTTCAAGATATAGGAAATTTTCTTTGAAACATACTTTTTCTGAATGTATATGTATATATCTTTATAAAAATAAATCGTTAGAACATAGTTCCCTTAAAATATGTTGTATTGAAATATACTTTCCCAAGTACTGCTCCTTCAAATATCATTTGTTCAAATATACTTTCCTAAATACTCCTCATTCAAATATCATTTGTTCAAATATACTTTCCTAAATACTGCTCATTCAAATATCATTTGTTCAAATATACTTCCCCAAATACTGCTTTTTCAAATATAATTTGTTCAAATATACTTTCCCAAATACTGCCTTTTCAAATATCATTTTTCCTGCAAGAAAAATACCTTTCAAATATACTTTAAAAATAGAAGTCCTTCGGACATAACTTTACTCGGAGATAATTGCCTTTCAGCTATACATTTCAATATATGTATATGTGTATATATGTATACTTTTCAATCCAAATCTCCTCAATGATAGACCAAAGGAACTCAGTCTGTAACTCAGATATTTGTCATGCAATGCAGTACAGGGGAAAAGCTCTCGGATCTCAGTCCGTAGTCCCAATTTAAATATGCGATGCAGTACAGGGGGAAAGCTCCTGGATCTCAGTCCGTAGTCCCAATTTAAATATACGATGCAGTACAGGGGGAAAGCTCCCGGATCTCAGTCCTTAGTCCCAATTTAAATATGCAATGTAATGCACAGAGAGAAGACAACCAGAACACATCAAAAATACTGCACAAGCCACAACGAGCACCACAGCAAAATAGAAAGGCAAAACTCGATACTTCAATCAAAATGGTGGCAAAACTCGCTCATAAGCAGAAATCACTTAAGGAGAAAAATCAAGTATCAATGAAACAATGTAACGAGAAGAAAACCTAACAAATATAGAAACGATTCACAATACTCAAGTCAAGAAATAGAGAACCAATCATCCCAGCAAGGGAAATATCTATAACCAATCTCGCCTAACAGTTTGCTTCACGGAATAAACTCAGCTTAAGCAAATATTCAATAATAAGAGGCACCAAGGAAGCTCCGCCAATATGGGTGATGGTCAACTATACCTAAGTAACATTTGAGGAAAATCATGTAAATCATCAGGTACGACTCAAGGGCATGCTTGACACCAATCCTATATACATTCCAATTCCTGGTAACATTTATATACCTAGATGATACTAATTCTAATCAATTAGGCAGCTTGTGAAGAAAATATAGTATACGGTGAGGAAGGGAGATATTCAGATAAGTCAATCAAGATCGAATAATCAGCAAGAGGGAAATCGAAAGCAAGAAAATCCAATTCAAACAGGAGAATATGAAACTGACAACCAGGAACTCAACCATCACAGTTACCACTTTATGCGCAGGAAATATAGGAACCTAGTAAATCCTAAAAGGCCAACCTATTTGCAAATAAGTCCGAGTACGCACTCTTCACCTCGCGTACTCGGGCTAAAGTCAACGTAGAAGACTCAAATCCTAAGGGGTAGTTCACTCACACAAAGTTAGGCAAGATAGTTACCTCAAGGACGACAACCGGTTACTCGACAATGGATTTCTCGGGCGGGAAGACCTCCGGACGGCTCAAATCAACTAAAACAACTTCAAAATTCACATAATACATATAAGGAACTATTTCAAACGATAAAGTTTCAATCTTTATAAAAATATAAAAATCGACCCAAAAGTCGACCCCCGGGCCCGCACCTCGGAACCCGATAAATTTACCAAAAACCGATTACCCGTTTCGATACGAGTTCACCCATACTAAATTTATCCAAATCCGATGTCAATAGGTCATTCAAATCATGAATTTTCAATTTAGAAATTTTCTTTCAAAAACCCAAGTTTCTTCAACCCAAAACACGAATTAAATGATGAAAATACGAACTACTTCATGAGATATAATTAATTATGGTGGAAGAACACTTACCCATTCAATTATCTTGAAAATCCCCAAAAATTGCTCTCAAATCCGAAGTCCAAAGTTCAAAATTATGAAGAAAATGGCTAACCCTCGTCTATATGAATCTGCCAGAACTTCCGCACCTGCGACCAGCTTAATTGCACCTGCGCGACCGCAGGTTCGAAACTCTAACCGCACTTGCGCTCCAGTCCGCACCTGTGCCCAATGATCGCTCTTGCAGGGACCGCACCTGCGCCCCAAAGATAAGCACCTGCGAAGGCTGCCCAGTCCACCCCAGCTCGCACCTGCGCACTATTTACGCACCTGCGAAGCTCGCACCTGCGCACTATTTACGCACCTGCGAAGCTCGCACCTGCGGTTCCCCATCCGCAGGTGCAGCCACATCAGAATAGCAGCATCAGCTGCCTTTTCCAAACTTTAAACTTCCCGCTAACCATCTTTAATCATTCCGAGCCCCTCGGAACCTTAACCAATTACACCAATAGGTCACATATCATCACACGAACTCAGTCGGACCCTCGGAACACTCAAAACAATGCCCGACTCACCGAATTAAACCAAAAATCAAACTTATAACTTTCAAAACCTCAAATATCCAAACTCGTGCCGAAACCTATCAAATCAACTCGGAACGACGTGAAAATTTGCAGACAAGTCCCAAATGACACAACGGTCATACAGCCACTCCCGGAATTCCATTCCGAGCCCGACATCAAATTTTCACCTATCGGCCGGAATCGCCGAAATTCTAACTTCCGCCAAATGGTCTCAATTTGCTCTACGGACCTCCAAATCCAGTTCCAGACGCACTCCTAAGTCCAAAATCATCATACGAAGCTATTGGCGTTAACCAAAACTCATTCCGAGGCCGTTTACTCAAAAGTCAAACCTCCGGTCAACTTCCTTCACTTAAGCTTCAAAATTTGAAAATTCTCCCCTAATTCAACTCCGGATTATCCGGCAACTGAATCTAACCACGCACACAGGTCGATATGCCCAATGTGGAGATGTTTATGACCTTATATCACCAAATGGAGCTTAAATTCCCGAAACAATCGGTCGGGTCGTTACACTTAGCCTCAAACTGATATCTCTTTATACACTTTCGAAGATCATAACTATCACGCAATCATTATGCCCTCCTGCATTTAAAAAAAACCATTGCTTGCCCCCAAGACGTCCCATTTAGTGGTATAAGAACCTGAAGTTGATGACAATACTAACACTGGGGATGTGGTCAAGGAATTCTTGAGCTTTTGGAAGCTCTACTCACACTCGTCTGACCACATAGATACCTTCACTGGACACCACTTGTCCCAAGAATGCTACTGAACTGAGCCAAAAATTCACACTTGGAGAACTTCGCACAAAGCTTCTCCTTCCTATATCATTGTAATACCATCATCAAATGCCGAGTATGCTATCCCTGGCTAGGAGAGTACGCCAGAATGCCATCAAAATAAATGCATTAACAAAGGAGTGCAATCACTGCCTGAATACACCGCTAATCAAATACATGAATGCTACTGGAGCATTGGTCAACTCAAAAGACATCACAGGAACTCAGAACACGAGTGAAGGATCCGTTTCACTCCACATCTAAACAACATGAGAGGTCCTTCACTACACTCCCAGCCCGAGGCCATATTCTAACTTAAGACTAAGTCAATTACTCAATGATTCTTGTTACATATCCCGCTAATCCATTCTTGTCACAATCACACAACCTAAGCACATCTAACTATCAATCACACTCACCACATAGTCACCTAGTCACAAGGTTCCATCAATAAGGACACAAACGGACATATAAGTCCCCCAACATATGTGCTCACACAAATGAAATCTCAACACTCAAGCCACAGACAAAATCCGGCCTCAAGTCCTTCCGACTTGCCCATTATCAACATGCTAACAATCACATCTCACCCATGGAATTCACAAGCCACCGACGCACAACTGATACTAAGCGCTCGCGTACGCATTCGAATACATGAAAGGAATTCAAAGAGTTACGCATTTGGCTGAATAAATGGATTCGCACGATAAGAATTCAAGAATGTGGAATGTTTTCTAAGGGTTCTGCAGCCTCTCGAAGATAAGTACAGACGTCTCCGAACCGATCCGCAAGACTCTACTAAACCTTCTCATGACCGTTGAGTCTTATGTAACCTAGGGCTCTGATACCAACTTGTCACGATCCCAAATCTTAACCGGTCGTGATGGCGCCTATCGTGGAACTAGGCTAGCCAACACTCATAATTTTCACATTTTTATTTTCAAATATCTCAATTTATTTTCAACGATTCATAATACGCATATACATTTCGAAATCTTTAAGCAAAATAATCAAGCTAACAGTCTATAATCGTCCCCAAGACACTGAATCAAGATGTCATGAGCGTCTACGAAATAAACTAACTTTGCTATTGTCATAAACAACGTCTAGGAATAATATATTAATACTATAAGGAAGGGAAATGGAGAAGTTGCGGTCGCTGGACAACTACCTCGAACTCCCACAAAACTGCTGCTAACGAACAGAGACAGCTACTGCTCCGAATCAATACCTGGATCTGCACACAGAGGTGCAGGGAGTAATGATGAGTACGCCAACTCAGTAGTAATGAAAATAAATCACAGTCTGAGAAATACGAAACTTACAACATAGATACACCAATTCACAAAAACAGTAAATCACCAAGTCACCATAAGTATTAATCAAATACATAAGTTCAAAAACCAATTTCCAAAAATCCTTTGAAACAAGTATAATTTCAATATATCTCAATAAAACTCTCAGTAAAATCAGTTTGAAAGACGAAGTAATTCGTAGTCAAAAACTCAGTAAAAATTTCATAAATCTACCCCTCGGGCCAAAATCATTTCTCATAACAATCTCAGTATCAGCCCATCAGGCAACCTCACAATCACTCAATATTAGCCCATCAGACAACCTCACAGTCACTCAGTATCAGCCCCGCGGGCAACATCACTCATTAGGTACCTGCGCTCACTGGGGGTGTGTACAGACTCCGGAGGGGCTCCTATAACCCAAGCGCTATAACAAGCCACATCATGGCATAAATCACTCTCAATGTAGCCCTGCAGCCTCACTCATGTCATAACATCCTCACAATATAGGCCCGCAACCTCACTCAGTCAGACACTCTCATCATGCCCTTCAGGCCATAAATATACCGGGTTCTCGACCCAAAAATAGTGTTTCATTTTTAATAAATAGTATCAAATACTCTGAGTGTCAAAACAATTTATCAAGAAAAGATTGAGTGAAAATCATAACATATCAGTGAGGAAAATAGTAAAACAGCCCCCAAGGGGTAAACAGATCGGCACTAGGCCCCAAACATGGATTACAACCCAAATCATACCAATATTGTTAAGCATAAGATTTAAAAATCGGTTTCGCAACTCAATAGTTGCCTAAATAGGGAATATATTTCAAAAGTTCCAATCTTTGCATTCAAAACCCGTGAAGGGTGCAGAGTCTGGGGTTTCATACCCTCAGGATAGGATTTAAAGACATTAATTACCTCACACTAGCCCGAAAAGCTATTCTGAAATGCGCTTGCCTCTCGAATCAACTTCCGAGCGCTCCAAATCTATAAAGATCGGACCTTTATCATCAAATTATGCTTAACGAATGAATTCCAATTGGAAAATATCGATTTTAAGCACAAAACCCGAAATCGGTCAAAACCCGACACCCCGGCCCGCGTCTCGAAATTCAGAAGTTCTTATACCAAAATGTTCTTCATCATCTCACGAGTCTGTACATATAAAGAACGCTAAAATCGGAATTCGTTTGACCCGTCAAATTAACCCCTAAATGTCTCATAATCTCAAGCCCTAACTCCCCCTTTTTCTATTGATTTTCATGAATTTACACTGATATTAAGGTCTTAAATCACCTATAATCGAGTTATTAAGTCCAAAAAGCTTACCTCAATGATGCACCAACGTTTCCCTCTTCAAAATCCCTCAAAAATCTCGGAACCCGTATAACAATGGTGGGAAAAGGGTTAAAATTCGCGAAGGCTTGCTTATATACTTTCTGAACAGTGGTTCTCCACTTACGGCCACTTAAGTGCACCTACAGTCCCAGGTCCGCACCTGCGGTGAACCCTCGAATCTCAGCCTCCGCACCTACGCTGGTCCTTCCGTATCTGCGGCATCGCAGGTGCGAAAAATACCTCGCACATGCGGATTTTCCTCAGCTGGTCAACTTCCGCATTTGCGGAGCTTTGCTCGCTCCTGCGGGCCCGCACCTGCGGTCAAACTTTCGCAGGTGCGGTTACACCAGCACCAGCAGCTGAAGCTGCATTTTACCAACTTAAAAACTTCCGTTAATCACCCGAAATCAATCTCGAGCCCCTCAGGACCCCAACCACTTATACCAACACGTCACATATGATCATTCAAACTTGGTTGCGCCCTCGGAACACCAAAACTAACATCAAAACACCAAAATCACATCGGATTCAAGTCTAAGAACTTTCAAATTTCTAAAATCCACCAACGATGCCGAAACTATCCAAAACAACTCCGATTAACCTGAAATTTTGCAGACATATCCAAAATGACATTACGAACTTGTTCCAACTATCGGAATTCTATTCCGACCCCGATAGCCTATTTTCACTGCCGACAGAAAATCGCCAAAAATTAACTTTCGCCAATTCAAGCCTAATTCTACCCGAACATCCCAAAATTATTCTGAACACACTCCTAAGTCCCAAATCACCTAACGAAGCTATCCGAGCCATAAAATCCGCATTCCGAGTTCGTTTACCAATAAGTCAACTCTCAGTTGACTTTTTCAACTTTAAGGCTATTTTTAAAGACTAAGTGACTAAATTCTCACTACAACCATTCCGATTTCAAGTCTACCAACTCTAACACATCAACAACAGTATAACCAACCTATAACAAGTCAATAACAGTAATTATAATGCAAGTTCTACGTAACGACAGACCGGATCGTTACACATAATTTCTCCCATCTATATTTATATTTATATATAAATATAAAGTTGGGAATAAAAAAAGTGATGGGCACTCCCTATGATCAGCATTAGTGTTTATTTATTTTTTCCGTTTTCCTGCCATTTTTCTTCATTCTGCTATAGAACAAAACAATAGGTTCGGAAAAAGATAATGGTTTTGCTTCTGAAGGGTCACATTGGTAACGTAAATTGCTAATATGAAAGGTCACCTTGGTGATGTAAAATGCTAACCGTTATGCTCCTGAAAAGTCAAACTCAAATTCATTGCATTTAATTTAGGCTTCCAAATACAATGGCCATGTCTTTCGCCATCTTCTTTCTTCCATATTTACCCATGGAAATTGGAAAGTGCATCAAGTTTAAAAAGCAAAATATGCTTATTTGATGAAGTAGAGAAATAAGTAAAAATAAGTGTTAGTAATAAGATGGATTAAAATATGAAATCTACTCCATATTTGGACTTAAGGATTAAATGTTTTTAATACTCAGATATTAGAAAAAAGTATGTTATTATTTTTTAACAATCGAGCGAAGCGCGGACAATTTTA
Organism: Nicotiana undulata; assembly: GCA_005239495.1. Taxonomy (NCBI): domain Eukaryota; kingdom Viridiplantae; phylum Streptophyta; class Magnoliopsida; order Solanales; family Solanaceae; genus Nicotiana; species Nicotiana undulata. Next base: position 10,276 of record ML246895.1, read on the forward strand.
CTAGTTTCATATAACTTCATCATATTTGTTTTCACCTCTATATGTGTACATTATTGACAACCCAAGCATGTCACTGACGAATTTACTAGAATTTTACACAAGTTGGATATCAATAGTATTGCCAATACTAACTCATCTAAAAGTTTGAGCAATTAGCAACGGTACACTTTTAATTGTTTAATTACATATCACTGAAGCCAACTATGTAAACTAATTATGCAAAGATTTTCATTTATCTTGATTCTCCTTTTTTTTGCTTAAAAAAATAATTCCTACCACTTTTTATTCTACAATAATTATTCAATGTACGTTACTGTTTCTATTCGTATTACTGAATGTAAGTTAAGAATTGTATTGGTCACTATAAATACTAAAGCACATCTTCTCTATTACATACCTTTTTCGTTCCTCCACTTTTCATTCGAGCTCTTTGTGAAGAAATATTTTATATCTTGTACCTGTTGATCAGAGAGTAAAGTATATATCGTTATGTGGCAGCAAGAGAGAATATGATTTTGTGAAATTTTCCATGATATTAGTAGGAAGAAAAAGGCGAGTTGATTTGCTTCTTTAAGGAAGGATAATAAATTTAATTTTCTGTAGTAATTCAAAGGTATGAATATGAATAAGAAAATTATACCAGAAAAGAAAAAAAACTGGTTTACTGATAATATATTTTGTTTAATATTTTAGTATCTAAATTTTACTTTCAAAATCAGATTATCCATGTATTATATATATTTTTTTTTGTTGTAATTTATAGTATTTATTGAATGCTACTTTATAAAAAGAGGTAAATATTGCGGGGGGAAATTAGAGTAGTGGCAGAAGGTTCTAGGCGTTCCAGCTGATATATTTGCTTCCATTACAATTCAAATTATCACGAAAATGTAACTTTCTTTGAAACATGATTTTCTTTGTTTTTTTTTTCTTAAAAGAATTAATGGGTCGCTACAAGGATCCATTCATTTTTTAAACTTTGATCTTTTATTTAATTGCTAATACACTAGATTTTTGCGTTACCTTATTGACTAATCCATTTTTTCCTTGTTAAAATAGTTATGCGCTATTAGGTGTTTTAATACATTTAGGGTGTGTTTGGTATAACAGAAAATGTTTTCCAAGAAAATATTTTCTTGAAAAATAAATAGTAATCTTATTAAATTTTTTGATGTTTGGTATGCAAGATAAGGAAAATATTTTCTCAAGAGTATTTATAAATAATTTTGATACAATAAACATGAAGCCTTAAACTTTCGAACCAACAACCTTTCGAACCCACAAATTTCATAAACTTCTGAACCGCAAAACTTTCGAAACCGAAATTTCGAACCCGTAAACTTTATAATTTCTAAACTCGTAAACTTCGAAACACATAAACCTCCGAACTCAAAAAAAAGAAAACAGAAATTTAAAAAACACAAAAAAAAGGTGGCGAGGGGTGAGGGTGGGTGGGTGGTGATGGAAAAAACCCTTTTTGGAGAAAGGATATGGGGTGGGGTTAGGTGGGTGGGTGTGGGGGTGTGGGGTGGGTCAGTGAGGGTATGGAATAGAGTGGAGAAGCTTGAGAAGGAGTTTTGGAAAATGTTTTCCCTTGTCTTGATAGAGAAAATATTTTCCTCCAATTGGAGGAAAATGAATTGATGAGGAAAATATTTACCAAAACATTTAAGCCAACCAAACATGGAACAATTGGAAAATATTTTCATTCCTACCAAACACACACTTAGTCAGTAAATTCTATATTCACTTGAATCCAATTAATAATAACAACGCACCCACTTGAAATACTTGTAAGAGTATTTCAACTATTAAATGTTCTATTAACATCAATTATAAAATTATATATAAAAAACAACTAACCTATGTAAATGAGATGGTATATCAATTATAAATAAGAAATGGGTCTTGAAAGTCAATGCCATTCCTTTCTTAGCTTCCTGGTGATGTCACAAAATATAACGGAAGAACATAATATCATGGAAAACTAGTGTTTTCCCTTGCAAAAAGTACAAAAACATTTGTAACTTATCATACAAAAATTAATTAATGTGAAAATTGCTAATTTTTTCTAGCTCTACTAATAAACGTTGTATATACAGTATGACAAAAATAAATATATGAGTTGAGTGAAAACCCTCTTTTCGAACACAAAAGATGTGAAGATTGATCAGTACTTCTGTTTTAGGCTTTTTGTTATGTAACTACTTTTCTTTTTTTTTGCCTTTTTTTTTTTTTGAAACATAACTATAGGTAATGTTTTAGGATTGGAGTTATTCATATAATTTAAAATAAAAATAGATAAATTCTTAAAAGCTAGAAAGAGGCTGTAATATTTGGAGCTCTCTAAATTTACATATAAAGGCTTTTGTAAATTATACTTTTATTGAATATGGAGGATAATAAAATTTTAAATATAATAAACAAAAAAATTTGAAAGCGGCGTATAAAATTATAAGAGCAAGATCATTAAAAACGTTATAATCAAGAAAACTCTTGAGAAACATTGAAGTAGCTAAAGCACTATCAGTGATTCTTATATATCTATCTATACTATATTAAAAACACGAAGGCCCTTAACGAAATATCGTTTGCCTCTTTTACACTTTAAAAAAAATATCATATTAGATAAATATGTAATTTTAAGTTGCTTTCCTAAATTTTATGACTTTAAAAGCAACTAAAATTTATTTATTAAATCTTTTCTTATTAAACTAGGTAGCAAATCCTAATATTTAGCACTTTAAATTATTAAACTTTTTACATTATATGAATATACTTCTTTGACGTCTATTAATATTATAAATAAAAGCTTCATGACCTTATATGAATGTCCTTATTTGACATCTATTAATATTAAAGCTTTAAAACTATATTAAACTATAAGATTTTCTTATTATTTAGAACTTTAGAAATTATGCGTTAGTAATATTTTTTAGAAGTCAAAAGCACAATAATTTTAGAAGCACAAAAACGAATAAAAATTGACATACTAATGATTTTTAACTATTTGAAATCAAAACTTCTATTGAACAAAGTTCTAATTATAGAAAAATCTTAAAATTGGGATGAACTAATATTAAGAATTTGATAATGAAAGTTAATTTATTTTCTTTAACGTAGAGAATAAATAATTATGTTTTTGAATTAACTAATGCAAAAGAGTTCAAGTTAAATTTTTTTTTAAATTCATTATATAAGTAAGTTTATTTGTCACGTTGACAACTCTTTAAGGTATATAAATTAATTTTTGTAGGAAGAGCATTAACGGTGAAAGAAATTTTAAAAAAGTCAATTTATATAAAATTAAGAGTCAAATTGATAATATTATTAATTTAAAGCAATAAAGATGAAAACGTAAAAGACCAAATATATTATAATGTGTCACGACCCAATTTTCCCTCCGAACGGGTTCATGATGGCACCTAGTCTAGATGACTAGGTAAGCCTAAACATTCAAGTGAATTAAGAGTACACGAGGCAAAACGAAGGAAAATAACATAAAACAATACTAATACTCAATGCCGCTCGGCATTTACAGCTTACTTCTCCCATCAGACCCGGAATATCTACAACATCACAAGCTAAACTCTATGGCTCAATGTACAAAACTGGAAATGAAAGTGTAGTCTCATATACGAACTATAACTATGCTAAGATAGGAGGGGGACTCGGACGCTCTGTGGACGTTGCCGAAATACCTCAAAGTCTCCCAAAGATCTGCTACTCTACTGACTCCGGAACAGTGCGCCGGTATCTGGATCTGCACATGGGAAAAACATGCGCAGAAGGGCGTGAGTACTCCACATTCGGTACCCAGTAAGTGCCAAGCCTAACCCCAGTCAAGTAGTGACGAGGTCAGGTTGCGGCTCTACTAAGTTTGCAAAAACAAATATACAGATATAATTAACAGTTAAGTAAAGCAGTGATACTTAACGGGAAGTAAAATGAACCGGAAAGAACGAATGTATTAAATCTCAATTCCGCACAGCATATAAACAAGTAGATAGTCGTGCAATGCAATGCACGGGAAAGTCTCTAGTCTCGGCCCGCAGTCCCAATGTAAATATGTGATGCAATGCATGGGAAAGTCTCAGGTCTCAGCCCGCAGTCCCAATGTAAATATGCAATACAATGCAAGAGAAAGTCTCAGGTCATAGCCCGCAGTCCCAATATAAATATGCAATACAATGCAAGGAAAAGTCTCAGGTCATAGCCTGCAGTCCCAATGTAAATATGAAATGCGAGGCGTATTTCAGACATAGCGTAATTCAAAAGTTTAGGAAAAACAATTGGCAAATATAGAGGTAAGTACTTAAACCAGTTTCAAGTAATAGTAACGAGTGGAAAACCATGTAAAATTGTTTGACTTGATAAAATCTTAAGTCACTACTCAGTTAAAGCAATAACGGGAATAATAGGAATTGAAGATGAAGTATGTCATAGAAGGAAACAACGGAATTGGTGAAAATATCCCGTGCAGGTACTCATCACCTCACATACACGTGGTTTTTATATCAAAAATCAGTTATAAATGCCTAAGGGAACTTCCCCAACACAGAATTAGGCAAACCACTTACCTCGACGACGCTAATCAACCAATAATCGCGCTCTTGCCAAGAGTATCCAACTCCGGGTGGCCCAAATCTATTCAATTCGATTGCATAAGGTAAATATCATTTCAAGAAATCAAAATAACTAATTAATTCGAAGCTAATACGCAAAATTAGGAATTTTGACCAAAACGCCCCTCGGGCCCACGTCTCAAAATCGGATAGAGGTATATTTCCGGACACCCATTCACTCACGAACTCACTCGAACAAGAATCATCGAAATCCGATGTCAAAAACTCCCTAAATTCTCAGATTTGTTTTGGTTGGGGGAGTTTCATCAAGTTTCCATGGTATTTTTTCACCCATTTTTGTTAATGAGATTAAGGAAAGCGATGTGGGTTAATGGTCTAACAATGAATTAGGATTAGAAAACGTTACCTATGATCCTTCTCTTCAAAACCCACTGAGAATCGCCAATTCCTGAGCTCTCAAACGATTTTAGACTTATGAATTTCAAACCCTCGGATTTTGGAATAAACAGCACATGGATCTCGCACCTGCAGTCCCTTTAACCGCACCTGCAGTCCCTTTAACCGCACCTGCAGAAAAATTCTATCGCAGGTGCGGGAATCACTTAAGATCACCTGGGGCCGCACCTGTGGTCATTTGGTCGCACCTGCGGTCCCGCGCCTGCGGAACCCAGGTCGCACCTGCGACCTCTGGCCACCTTACTCAACAACCGCACCTACGACCAGGCCGGCCTCACCTGCGGAAAAACTCCCGCAGGTGCGAAACACCAGAAGAAAGCCTGGTTCAGCAATTGTGTTAAGTTTCCAACTCTCCCGTTAAGCATCCGAAAAAGCCCCGAGGCCCCCGGGACCTCCACCAAACATACCAACTGACCCGAATACCTTATTCAAACTTGTTCGGGCCTTAAAAACACATCCCATAACATCAAAATCATCAATTTTACATAGATTCAAGCCTAAGAACTTAGAAATTTTCAAGAATTAACATTCGACGCCGAAACACGTCAAAACTCGTCCGAATGACCTCAAATTTTGCACACAGGTCATACATGACATTCCGGACCTGCTGTCGCTTTCGGAATTCCATTCCGAGTCCGATATCAAAATTTCACCTATCGGCCAAAATCGCAGAAATTCTAACTTTCGCCAATTCAAGCCTAAATCTACACCCGACCTCGAAAACACATTCCGAACATGCTCCTAACCCTGAAATCACTCAACGGAGCTAACGGAGTCGACGGAATTTTGTTTTGAATTTGTCCTCACACAGATCTAGCTACGGCCCAATTTTTAAGGTGAAAATTCACCTTAAAGGACTATATGACAAAAATCACTCCGAATTTCACCGCTCAACGCACCGACAAGTTCCATTAACATAATAAGGCATGGGAGAAGCAGTTATTAGGGTATTGGGGCGCTAACTATCAAAACGACCGACCGGGTCGTTACATTCTCCCCCTCTTAAGAAAATCGTTCGTCCTCGAACGAGTATAGAAACATACCTGAAGTTGTGAAAAGATGAGGATACTGACTCCGCATATCCTGCTCGGTCTCCCAAGTCGCCTCCTCGACCGAATGACCATTCCACTAAACCTTGACTGAGGCAATATTCTTCGATCTGAGCCTCCTGACCTGCCTGTCCAATATAGCCACAGGCTCCTCAACATATGATAGATCCTTGTCCAACTGGACTGAGCTGAAATCCAAAACATGGGTCGGGTTCCCGATACTTTCGGAGCATCGAAACGTGGAATATCGGATGAACTCCTGCCAGATTGGGAGGCAAGGCCATCTCATAAACAACCTCCCTAACCCGCTGCAACACCTCAAAAGGTCCAATGAACCTCGGACTCAGCTTACCCTTCTCCCGAATCTCATGACGCCTTTCATAGGCGATACCTGAAGCAAAACCCGATCACCTACCATAAATGCCAAGTCCCGAACTCTCCGGTCTGCATAACTCTTCTGTCTTAACTGGACTGTGCGAAGTCTCTCCTGGATCACCTTCACCTTGCCCAGGGCATCCTGGACCAAATCTGTGCCCAATAATCGGGCCTCGCCCGGCTCAAACCATCCCACTGGAGACCTACACCGTCTACCGTATAAAGCCTCGAACGGTGCCATCTGAATGCTGGACTAGTAACTGTTGTTATAAGCAAACTCTGCAAGAGTCAAGTATCTATCCCAAGACCCTCCGAAATCCATCACACAAGCACGAAGCATATCCTCCAGAATATGAATCGTGCGCTCGAACTGCCCGTCCATCTGGGGGTGAAATGCTGTACTGAGGTCAATTTGGGTACCCAACTCACTATGCAAGGCTCTCCAGAAGTGCGAGGTGAACTGAGGACCTCGATCTGATATAATAGATACCGGTACACCATGCAACCTGACTATCTCTCTAATGTAGATCTGGGCCAACCTCTCAGAAGAATATGTAGTCAACACTGGAATGAAGTGGGCTGATTTGGTCAGCCGGTCCACAATCACCCAAATAACATCATGCTTTCCCAAAGTCCGAGGAAGTCTAACCACAAAGTCCATGATGATTCGCTCCCACTTCCACTCTGGAAGCCTAATCTGCTGAAGTAATCCTCCCAGTCTCTAATGCTCACATTTGACTTGCTGACAGTTGAGACACTTGGCTACAAACTCCGATATATCCTTCTTCATCCTCCGCCACCAATAGTGTTGTCTCAGATCTTGGTACATCTTTGCGGTACCCGGATGGATTGAATATCGCGAGCTATGGGCCTCCTCAAGAATCAACTCCCGAAGTCCATCTACGTTGGGCACACAAATCCGGCCCTGCATCTCCATCACGCCGTCATCACATACGGTCACATCCCTAGCATCACCCTGCCGGACTCTATCCTGAAGAGCCCGAAAGTTGGGATCATCATACTGGCGCTCCCGAATACGGCCATAAAGAGAAGATCGAGCAACAACGCAAGCAAATACCCGGTGAGGCTCAGAAAGATCCATCCTCACGAACTTACTGGCTAGGGACTGAACATCCAAGGCTAAGGGCCTCTCCGCTGCACGAAGATATACCAAACTACCCAAACTCTCCGCCCGGCGACTCAAGGCGTCGGCCACCACATTGGCCTTCCCCGGGTGGTATAATATAGTGATGTCATAATCCTTGAGCAACTCCAACCACCTACGCTGGCGCAAATTGAGATCTTTCTGCCTGAATATGTGCTGCAAACTCCGGTGATCCGTGAATACCTCACAGGGAACACCATATAAATAATGATGCCATATCTTCAGGGCGTGAACAGTCACTGCCAACTGAATATCATGCACAAGGTAGTTTCTCTCATGAACCTTCAACTGTCTGGACGCGTAGGCAATCACCCTACCGTCCTACATCAACACCGCTCCTAGGCCAATCCTCGAAGCGTCACAATAGACTGTATAGGACCCCGAACCTGTAGGTAATACCAACACTGGAGCTATATTCAGAGCTATATTGAGCTTCTGAAAGATCTCCTCACACTCCTCAGTCCATATAAAAGGTGCACCCTTCTGGGTCAGTCTGGTCATAGTGCTAAAATGGATGAAAATCCCTCCACAAAACGGCGATAATATCCGGCCAAACCGAGGAAACTACGAATCTCAGTAGCTGAAGACGGTCTAGGCCAACTCTGCACTGCCTCCACCTTCTTCGGATCTACCTTGATCCCATCCGAAGATACCACATGGCCTAAGAATGCCACAAAATCAAGCCAAAATTCACACTTAGTGAATTTGGCATACAACTTCTTCTCTCTCAATGTCTGAAGCACGGTCCTCAAGTGCTGATCATGGTCCTTCCGGGACTGAGAATATACCAGGATGTCATCAATGAATACGATGACGAAAATATCAAGATACGGCCGAAATACGATGTGCATCAGGTGCATGAAGGCTGCTGGGGCATTGGTCANGATAACCCGAACGAAGATCAATCTTGGAGAACACCCTAGTACCCTGTAACTGCTCAAATAAATCATCAATGCGGGGCAATGGGTACCTGTTCTTCACTGTCACCTTATTCAGCTGCCGGTAGTCAATGCACATACGCATCGAACCATCCTTTTTCTTCACAAATAACACCGGAGCACCCCAAGATGATACACTAGGCCTGATGAAACCTTTGTCAAGAAACTCCTGCAACTGCTCCTTCAACTCCTTTAACTCAGGAGGAGCCATGCGATAGGGAGGAATGGAAATGGGTTCAGTGCCCGGCAACAAATCAATGCCAAAATCAATGTCTCTGTCAGGCGGCATACCCGGAAGATCAGCTGGAAAAATGTCAGGATAGTCCCACACAACTAGGACTAACTCAACTCAAAAGCACGCCACCACTGATAAGCTTCTCCCCTCAGCTGGAAAGCAGTGAATGAGACCCCACTCGTCTCCACGATACCCATAGTGCGGATAATGCGATGACAATCCTCAAGAAAACCCAGAGCGTTATCTGAAGCTAATCCGCTGAACTCAGGTGGGTGGTACTTCTTGTACCTCTCAAGACGGAGCTTCTCGGACTCAGATGCAACTGCTCTAGCCTGATGCTGAACTGGAGCTGCTGGAGGCATAGAGATATACTCTGGAACCTGCCCCATGTGAACCCTCTGCTCAGGAGTACGGACTGCGGGAGTCTGTGTCCCTCCCCCGGCCTAGGATGTAGCTGGGGCTATCGGAAGTAGTCCCGCCTGAGACAGAGTACTGAAAGCACTCATGAACTGGGCCAAAGTCTCCTGGAGGGCTGGAGTAATAGTAGGAACCTTCGGCGCCCCTCCAACTGTGGCTGCTGGGGGATCCTCTGCCTCCGCTCTAGCCGGTACTCGGGCTACACCACGCGCTCGTCCTCTGCCCCGGCCCCTGCCTCTGGTGACTCTGGCTGAGGGCTCGGGTGCCTGATCGCCAGTACGTCCGGTGCGAGTGCGAATCATCTGTAAGCAAGAATAGAATAGAGTTTAAGATTATTTTTTTTGGTAACAATAACCGGCACGAGAAGATATTCCAAGAAGTATGATTGTTCCTAACAGTTACATAGCCTCTCGAAGATAAGTACGGACGTCTACGCACTGATCCATGAGACTCTACAAACTGGCTTGTGATGTTGTGACTCCTATGAACCTAGACACTCTGATACCAACTTGTCATGACCCAATTTTCCCTCCGAACGGGTTCGTGATGGCACCTAGTCTAGACGACTAGGTAAGCCTAAATATTCAAGTGAATTAAGAGTACACAAGGCAAAATAGAGGAAAATAACATAAAACAATACTAATACTCAATGCCGCTCGGCTTTTACAGCTTACTTCGCCCTAGACCCGAAATATCTACAACATCACAAGCTAAACTCTATGGCTCAATGTACAAAACTGGAAATGAAAGTGTAGTCTCATATACGAACTATAACTATGCTAAGATAGGAGGGGGACTCGGAAGCTCTGCGAACGCTGAGAAAATACCTCAAAGTCTCCCAAAGATCTGCTACTCTACTGACTCCGGAACAGTACGTCGGTACCTGGATCTGCACATGGGAAAAACATGCGCAGAAGGGCGTGAGTACTCCACATTCGGTACCCAATAAATGTCAAGCCTAACCCCATTCAAGTAGTGACGAGGTCAGGTTGCGGCTCTACTGAGTTTGCAAAAACAAATAAACAGATATAATTAACAGTTAAGTAAAGCAGTGATAATTAACGGGAAGTAAAGTGAACCGGAAAGAACGAATGTATTAAATCTCAGTTCCGCACATCATATAAATCAGCAGATAGTCGTGCAATGCAATGCATGGGAAAGTCTCAGGTCTCAGCCCGCAGTCCCAATGTGAATATGCAATGCAATGCAAGGGAAAGTCTAAGGTCTCGGCCCGCAGTCCCAATGTAAATATGTGATGCAATGCAGTGGAAAGTCTCAGGTCTCAGCCCGCAGTCCCAATGTAAATATGCAATACAATGCAAGGGAAAGTCTCAGGTCATAGCCCGCAGTCCCAATGTAAATATGAAATGCGAGGGGTATTTCAGACATAGCGTAATTCAAAAGTTTAGGAAAAACAGTTGGCAAATATAGAGTAAAGTACTTAAACCAGTTTCAAGTATTAGTAACGAGTGGAAAACCATGTAAAATTGTTTGATTTGATAAAATCTTAAGTCACTACTCAGTTAAACCAATAATGGGAATAATAAGTATTGAAGAAAAAGTATGTCATAGAAGGAAACAATGCAATTGGTGAAAATATCCCGTGCACGTACTCGTCACCTCACGTACACGAGGTTTTTATATAAAAAATTAGTTATAAATGCCTAAGGGAAATTTCCCAACACAGAATTAGGCAAGCCACTTACGTCGACGGTGCTAATCAATCAATAATCACGCTCTTGCCACGAGTATCCAACTCCGGGTGGCCCAAATCTATTCAATTTGATTGCATAAGGTAAATATCATTTCAAGAAATCAAAATAACTAATTAATTCGAAGCTAATACGCGAAATTAGGAATTTTGACCAAAAAGCCCCTCGGGCCCACATCTCGGAATCGAATAAAGTTATATTTTTCCGGACACCCATTCACTCACGAACTCACTCGAGCAAGAATTATGGAAATCCGATGTCAAAAACTCCCTAAATTCTCAGATTTGTTTTGGTTGGGGGAGTTTCATCAAGTTTTTATGGTTTTTTTTCACCCATTTTTGTTAATTAGATTAAGGAAAACGATGTGGGTTAATGGCTAACAATGAGTTAGGATTAGAAAACGTTACCTATGATCCTTCTCTTCAAAACCCACTGAGAATCGCCAATTCCCGAGCTCTCAAACGATTTTAGACTTATGAATTTCAAACCCTCGGATTTTGGAATAAATAGCACAGGGATCTCGCACCTACGGTCCCTTTAACCGCACCTGCGGAAAAATTCTATCGCAGGTGCGGGAATCACTTAAGTTCACCTGGGGCCGCACCTGCGGTCCCGCGCTTGCGAAACCCAGGTCGCACCTGCGGCCTGCGGAACCCAGGTCGCACCTGCGACCTCTGGCCACCCCACTCAACAACCGCACCTGCGACCAGGCCGACCGCACCTGTTTGTCCGCACTTGCGGAAAAACCCTCGCAGGTGCAAAACACCAGAAGAAATCCTGGTTCAGCAATTGTGTTAAGTTTCCAACTCTCCCGTTAAGCATCCGAAACAACCCTGAGGCCCCCGGTACCTCCATCAAACTTACCAACTGACCCGAATACTTTACTCAAACTTGGTGGGTCCTTAAAAACACATCCCGTAACATCAAAACTCGTCCGAATGACCTCAAATTTTGCACACAGGTCATAAATGACATTACGAACCTGCTGTCGCTTTCGGAATTCCATTCCAAATCCGATATCAAAATCTCACCTATCGGCCGAAATCGCCGAAATTCTAACTTTTGCCAATTCAAGCCTAAATCTACACCCGACCTCGAAAACACATTCAGAACATGCTCCTAACCCCAAAATCACTCACGGAGCTAACGGAGTCGACATAATTCTAATCCGGATCCGTCCTCACACAGCTCTAGCTACGGCCCAATTTCTAAGGTTAAAATTCACCTTAAAGGACTGTATGACCAAAATCACTTCGAATTTTACCGCTCAACGCACCGACAAGTTCCGTTAACATAATAAGGCATGGGAGAAGCAGTTATTAAGGGATAGAGGCGCTAACTCAAAAAACGACCGACCAGGTCGTTACGTAATGAGTTATCATTTTTTTCTTTCTTGCATTCGGTTATTATAGGTGAAAATGTCTCACTATATTGTCTTTTTAAGTTAAGTTAGTTGTTTTAAAATATTATTCTAACATTAGTTATTATTTAAACTTTTTATTGTCACTATTAATTTTTAGGAGGTATAATTCAACTTTCATGCTAAATTTTTAGAAGATCAAACGATTTAATTTTAATTTTCAAATTTTCATATAAGTCCTTTTTAAATCACAAGTAAGGCATCCGAAAAACTTTTATGGTATATTATATTTTTATTTATTGAGCTATATAAATGAGAATAATATTTATTATGTTCAAAAAAAGTTCTTCAACGTTTATTTTATAATTTTATATAACTCAAACAAATTCTTTTCAGTCACAATTTAAAAAGTGGTATATCTTTTGAGAAGATATTATTGTCGGAAATACATATATAGCAGCTACATAAAGCTCTAATTCATGTCCAATAAAGAAAAATTGAATTTAAATTCAATCCCCCATATATCAAGATCTAATGGTTTGAATTGATTTCCTTACGAAAATTTATTAGTGTAATTTTAATTTTTAACACTCGAATGTAGTAAATTTTATTTTGACAGATTAGTTGGGAAAAAAATATAATAAGTACATATTTTACTGCCCGTTGGACTACAATCTGAAGTCAAATTTGCCTATTGCTTTCACGTTCAAAAACCTCTTTTTTCTCTTTTTTGGTGTAGAACTTTCAATTATTTCTACACATGTATTGCTATTTCAATATTTTGTTTGTTCGTAAGCTTCTATGGTTAGTTATTAATTGTTGGATAGGCTTTTGAAACTTATTTAGTTCTCTTTAAAGTTTGATTTTCTTTTATTATATTTTTGTATTTAATATTTATTTATCGGATGTATATTGTAATCATATGATTTTAGGACGAGATTAGGAGGAATGAATCCTTTTAGTCTTTTAAATATTTTTAATGCCATGTATTCCATAGTTCTTGTAAAATATTTATTGGCATGAATCATGCCGCATGATAACATAATCCTATTAGTTTACGATCTAAGCTTTAATTATTGATTTAAACTTCATGTCGCTTAGTATTTTTTATGTTCATCTGTAACTTTATTCACGTATTTGATATTTATTTATATACTGTTCACGTGTCCGTTTTAGTTGTACATACTTGTATGGGATCAGAATAAGCAGACCGGTCAAAAGAATGGAATAAAATGGTGAGAATAACCCTAAATTGTTTTAGATGACTAGATTCATTTTCTTATTCCAAAACTCTAATTTTTCAGATTGTTTTCTAAACTTTGCCCCCTTAAAATTACTGTCACGACCCGAAATCCCACCTTTCAGGACGTGACTGCGTCTAACGTTGAACCCGCTAGACAAGCCAACATATACAACATTATTACCTTAGTAACACCACGTAACACTATTTAAAACTATTAACCTTCAAACATTTACTGAAATAACTCGAATTCATTAATGTCCAACTTTTTCCGAAAACATCCCACAACATTAACTCTCAAATTTATACTGAACATCCCAAATCACTTCAAACGTTTCAGAGCAGAAAAGTAATATTACTTCAACAAAACTCATAATGAAATGATAAGACAACAACAACGAACAATCCCAAAACCGGGATGTCACAACCTCACGAACTATCTAAACTGAATACTAAATACAAAGTCTGAAAAGAAATATACAATTGTCTCGAAACTAGGAGAAAAAAAAAGTAAGACAATGAGGAATCCAAAAGTAGGAGAGACACCAAGGCCCACGAACGCCAGCGGGTATACCTTGAAGCTCTGGGTGGACTGAAGGTGACTCCTTCAATGCGGTCCACTGGGTCCGGATGCGTGATATGCACAACATTAAGAAGTGCAGTGTAGCATCAGTACAACCGACCACATGTACTGAGTAAGTTCCGAGCCTAACCTCGGCCGAAGTAGTGACTAGGCTAGAATTAGCAACGATGTACACCTGTCCTATTCTACAACATATAATCCAGATAGCAACGCAAGAATTAAACAGACAAATTAGAGGAAACGGGAGCAGTTAAGGGGGGGGTCACCAGTGAGATATGACAGTATATTGATCATAAGAAAAACAGATAAGAAGCAGTTTAACAGAAAGTACCAAGTAAAGACAAGTTCAAATGCCAGGAATGTAATTAATGGCACGGCATCACCCTTCGTGCTTTTACTCTCTTCCTCACTATGCAAAACATGGTATAATCGATGTAAAACAATCGGCACGGCNATAAACGATGAACACGGCATGTCCCCTCGTGTGATAAATTACAAACAATCGGCAAAGCATTCCCCCTCGTGCGATAAACAATAAACGATCAACACGGCATGTCCCCTCGTGTGATAAATTACAAACAATCGGCAAAGCATTCCCCCTCGTGCGATAAACAATAAACGATCAACACGGCATGTCCCCTCGTGTGATAAATAACAAAAAATCGGCACGACATGTCCCCTCGTGCGATAAACAATAAATGATCAACACGGTATGTCCCCTCGTGTGATAATCAGAGAAGTCCTAAAGGGGCTCAAGGGATTAAGGTACAACATGTCTTTCAGAACTACACAGAACTAAGTAACATAAAGGACAGATTGCTTTACGATAGAGAAGTTCATGCCAGTAATCAGAGAAACATAAGTGAAGCAGAATCATGTTGAGGTATACTAGAAGGGGGATAACATTTCATAAACATGCTGAGTCTAAGGGAGGGAGTACATAACATGCTAAGTGAACAATAAGGAAATCAAGTTAAGTACAATCTTCACACCAAAATCATTAGTAAAAACATACTAGAAATAGGATGAATTGAAGTAGAAAAAGAAACATATTGTTTTTGGGACCTAAACTAAAATTAGGACATACCAGTATAGAAGAGAGCAAACACAGAGTGAAGAACCAAAGAGTACAGTAGTCAGCCTTGGCTTATAGCCGGCTGACTTAGAATAGGAGCAAGTAACCAGAGAAAAGAGAGAGTAGAAGAGAGTTTTTGTGTGTGAGAGAGAGTTTTTGAACAATGTGTTCGTGTTCTTGTGCTAAAGAAAGAGTAGTGTATTTATAGTTTGAAAACTAAGTAGAGAATAAGGTAAGAATCATAGTTCAGCAGTGATTATAGAAATATGTACCAATTAGAATCATATCAGTATAAAGACTTCCTTTAATTAAGAAGTTAAAATTCAAATGGTAATAAGCAGTGGTAAATAAGGAATGAAAATCGTATAAGGATGATTATAACACATAAGGAAATATCAAGTATATAACATGTAATAGAGACTAGGTTCATCATACTTTAATTAAGGAAAATGTTTAAAATTAGTTAACAGCATAATTGACCATTGAATAAGGTCAGAAAATATTTTACAAGGTTAAAATCAGTAGAGCATATCATGTGAGATCAGTGAAGAATCAATCACAAAGATTCAAGGACTCACAAATAGAAATAATACTAATTTGGGAGAAATTAGCATAAATTTATAAGAGAAAATGGAATAAAACTCATAATAGGTAAAAATCAGAAACCCTAGCAAGCAAACATAGGGTAAAATGACATAAATCAGGGGATTCACATAGAGCACAGAATGATTTGAAGGAGTTAACTGTAACGACCCAACCGGTCGTTTTGCGTATTAGGACCCCATTCCCCTAAATAAGACTTACCATAGCGGCTTATGATGATTTGTGACTTGCGGGGACGTGTGGTTTGGGATTCAGAATTGTTTAGAGTGATATAGGAACACTTGGTTCCTTAAGGTTGGCCTTTAAGGCCAAGTTTGACTTTGGTCAACATTTTGAGTAAACGACCTCGTAATCGAGTTTCGATGGTTCCGGTAGCTTCATATGATAATTTCGAACTTGAGCGTATGTTCGAAATGGCTTTTGGATGAACCGGGAGCGTTTCGGTGCCAAATAGTGAAATATGATTCCTTAAGTTTAAGAATTTAGGTGTGGAATGTGTTTTTGTGTTACCGAGGTCCGAACGGAATTTCGAGACCAAGAATGTTTCCGTTATATCATTTATGACTTGCTTGCAAAATTTGGTTTCATTTCGAGTAGTATAGGTCGGTTCGGCACATTGAAAGAGAATTCTAGAACTTGAAGTTCAAAGTTTGATTTGATTTTGTTTTGGGGTCGAATTCTTAGTTTCGTTGTTGTTTTTCACGTTCCGAAAATTCGAGCGAGTCCGTATCATAAATAAAAACTTTCCAGTGCTTTTGGACGGGGTTCCGAGGGGCTCGGGTGAGTTTCGGACCCCCCAGAATTATATTAAAAAAACCAGATTTTTCACTGACTGGTTTCCTTCACTGCGATCGCGGGTGCATTAGTGCGATCGCACAGAAGAGTTGGCAGGGGTATGGGGAAATGCCTTGTGCGATCACATGGTCCTGTGCGGATCGCACATGGGTGATTTCTGGCCTGGCCCAATTTTGTTCTCCGCGATCGCACCCCCTCCCGTGCAATCGCACAAGCCTGGCCCAGTTTGCTCTCCATGATCGCACGTACCCCTCTGCGATCACACAGTAGACCCTCAAGGACCTTGACCAGTTGACTTCCGCGATTGCACTGCCCCTGCTGCGATCGCACTGAAGGGGCAGCAGGGCAGTGTTAGTTTTAAACGGGACTTAGTCCCATTTTAGCCAATTTTCTTCACTTGGGGCGATATTTGGAGCTTTCAAAGAGGGGATTTCACCTAGCAACTGAGAGGTAAGTGGTTTCTACTATAATTTAAGTTGAATACTTGAACTTTTAGGTGGATTAACACACTAATTAGAGGAAAATCATGGGTTAGATTAAAAACCTAGGTTTTATGAAAATTGGGAGAATTACCAAGAAATTTTCCATGAATTCACACAAAAACTATATATTAATGATCCTTAGGTTATGGGTAATCGATTCCTTTGAAAAATTTCGGAATCCGAGCGTGCGGGCCTGGGGGTGAATTTTGGGATTTCTTCAAGAATGATGATATGATTAAGTAAATAGGAGAATTCCATGCTTTTGAGTATAATTTGATATATTTACCTAACATTTGATTAGCTTCGAGTCTTTGGGTGACGAGTTTGGAGCTTCGGGCGCGTTCTTGGTCCGGGAAGTAGATTCGACACGAGGTGAGTCTCCTTTCTAACCTTGTAAGAGGGAATTGTCCCAATAGGTGATCTAAATGCTATGTGNAAGCATGCTTTTATGTGCCTTACATATATCCCTAAATCTATGTTGGGTTGCTTATTATTCTTGGATTGGCATGGAGATATTAAGAAGTCTCGTTTTAGATTTCATTATTGAAGCTCTTGTTTTCAAGTATAATCAATGTTAAATACCTGAATTTCTAATAATTCTGTATATGTATATGAGAACCCGCATTACATGTATGATTCTTGAGCGAGGTAGCCTTATCATTATGTAAACCGCATCGCATGATCGATTTACGAGCGGGATAATAGATGCATCAATGGTTCGAGCCGTTTGACCCTCGTCAGTGCACATTTATTTTTCGCGACGCTTCGACCGTACGCCCTGGCATACTATGTGTTGTATATATTTGGCTGAGAGTCTTGTTGTTATTATATAAACTGCTTCATGTGAAAAAAAGGTGGTTCATTTTATATGTTATTTTGACTTGACAGGTAGAAGTAAGTAAGCTGTAAATTTATATTTGATATTTCCTGTCTTTGTGATTGTAGGACTGTTATCCCTGCTTAGTCTTATTTAGCCCTGTTAATTACTCATGGCCCTAGTAAGTATCACGTCTACTTCTCGTCACTACTTCTTCGAGATTAGATGAGATACTCACTGGGTACATATTCGCTTATATGTACTCATGCTACACTTTTGTACTTAATTGTACAGGTTCTGAGGCAAGTGCATTTGGTTATCAGACCGGAGCGCGATCTTGATAGCATACTCCTGTACCAGACTCTATGGTGAGCCGCTTTCCCCCTTGGCGATCCTCAGCATCACTTGGGAGTTGTCTTTTGCTATTTCTGTCCATTTCCTTCAGACAGTAGCACAATATTTTATCTTATTTTGTATATTCCACTAGTCCGCCCGTAGACTTGTGACACTAGGTCTTGGCACATAGTAGATATTTTATTCTGGCACTGTATATATGTTATCTACGGTCCTTTTGGTTGTGTTGATCTATATCGACTAAGTTATCCATTTTCTCCTTACAATGTTAAACCTTAAAGATTAGCAAAGTTTCGGAATAATCTATCAAATAAGGTAATCTCGTTAGTAACACAAGTGTTGGCTTGCCTCACCCCGGCGTTGGGCGTCATCACGACCTGAGTTCAGATTGGGGTCTTGACAACATGGTATCAGAGCTCTAGGTTCACGTAGGTCTCACGAGTCATGAGCAAACATGGTAGAGTCTTGCGGATTGGTACGGAGACGTCTGTACTTATCTTCAGAAGGCTATAGGGTGTTAGGAAACCTCTCCTTATTCTTATTCTATCGTGTAGTCGATGGTTTACTAAATCTCATTCTTCTATTCTTTCACAGATAGGGGTGTTCAAAATCGAACTGAAACCGAAAACCGAACCGAAACCGAAGCTTAATGGCTTCTTGGTATTGGTTTAACGGTTTAACGGTTTAACGAACGGGGAACATATTATAATTTTTTTATTAACGGCTTACCGGTTTCGGGCGGATTATTCAATTTTCTTAACGGATAATCCGTTAACCCGTTAAGAATATATATATAATAATAAAAAACATTTATGTGTAGTCTGCTCACTTATGGATTAATCATTTTGAATTATGTATTTTGGACTCACTTTGAATATAGACGGGAGTTTTATCATTTTAGAATTAATCAGGTTGCATTGACTTTTCCTTTGCAGTTGTGGGCAGAGGAAAGACACATGTATTCTGGATCATCTGTAATGTAATCTGCTTTGGGATGTAATGAACTCATCTATTGTATTCTATAGACTGGAATGTAGTTTGCTGAGCATAGGAATTTTGTTTTGAATCACAGCGGTTAGCAAACAATATTGCACGCAATATAGATTGAATTAGGCCGATAACCCGCCCGATAACCACCTGATAAGAGCTAAACCGATACCAATCCGCCCGATATCTTATTGGGTGGCTAGCGGATTAGTACATTTAAAAGCCGATAACCGATAAGCCAAACCGTTAAGAGTAAATAACCGCCCAATCCGCCCGATAAGTAGCCCTACTCACCGATGGTGAGGACACGTGCATCCGATGTTCCAGACCCGGGAGGGGCCGCTACCCCCGTTGTCCGAGGCCGTGGCAGAGGCAGGGGAGGGCACCAGCCTGAGGTAGGGGACGAGGGCGTCCCAGCGCTATTCCAGTTGCACCACCACTAGAGGATCCTATCATAGAAGAGCAGGACGAGGTGCCCCCAGCAGATCCTGCTCCACTGGACTTCATGACGGCGCCAGGCTTCAAGGAGATCATGGGCCGTATGCTGATATTTATGGACACTATGTCCCAGGCTGGTTTATTTCGAGCAGATCCTGCCACTTCTCAGATGGGAGGTGGAGTCCATACCCCTACTTCCCGGGCTGTAGGTCAGACATCAGCATTACATCATACCCCGGGTACACTACATGTGGGTGGGGTCCAGCCAGCAGCAGTAGCACCAGAGCTCACACCAGCTTCGCACGACAATCTATAGAAGTTATTGGATAGATGGACTCGACTGCACCCTCCAGTCTTTGGGGGTGATCTAGGTGAGGATGCTCAGGAGTTCATTGACAGGTGCAGGGACAGACTGCACAACATGAGGATACTTGAATCCCATGGAGTGGATTTCACTACTTTTTAGTTTGAAAGCAGGGACCGCAGATGGTGGCAGTCCTACATCCTTGGTAGACCAGCAGGTTCCCCTCCTATCTCTTGGGAGCAGTTCACTCGGTTATTCCTGGACCGATATATTCCACCCTCCGAGAGGGAAGAGCTGCGGTATCAGTTTGAGCAGCTGGAGTAGGGACAGATGTCAGTGACAGACTACGAGGCCAGGTTTTCTGAGTTGTCTCGTCATGCCCTTATGATACTTCCTACTGATGTTGAGAGAGTGCGGAGATTTGTAGCTAGGTTGCATTCAGGTATTAGGGACAACATGGCCCGAGAGGTGGAGATGGGGACACTCTATCAGCTTGTTGTCGAGATAGCTCGTCGTATTGAGGGTTATCGATTGAGGGGCAGAGAGCAGGGTCAGCAGGACAAGAGAGCTAGATTTTCGGGAGATTCGGCAGAGGCCATCCTAGCAGGACTCCATATTCAGCTCCTCCGCCACCTTCACGTGGTGCTCCAGTGAGGCTTTATTTCAGCGCCATGCCGAAGTGTGATGACCCAAAAGGTCATCCTGTGTAAATTTAAGTAAACTGTGTTCCGAGGCCCTGAAAGCCTCCGTTAATCTCACCTTGATGTGCGTGCACAGCCCGGGCGCGTAGCCGGGAAATGTTTATGTGGAAACTTGATAAAGAGTTCAATTTATAATAATTAATTAATTAAAGTTGACTTTGGTAAACATTTTTGGTAAACTGACCCAGACACGTGATTTGACGGTCTCGGAGGGTCCGTAGGAAAAAATGGGGCCTGGGCATATGCCCGGAATCAAATTTCGAGGTCCCAAGTCCAAGAAATTAATTTTTAAAGAAAATTGTTTTCTGAAAAATATAAAGACTTTTGAAAATGAATTGTTATGTGAAAATCGTGTTTCCAGGTCCGTATTATTGTTCCGGAGCCCGGAACAAGTTTAATATGGTTATTATGTGTTGTCTGTAAAATTTGGTAAGAAACAGATTTGGTTTGACATGTTTCGGATCGAAAATGGAAAATTGGATAGTTTATGAAGTTTAAGAAAATTCTATAGATTTTTGAGTTTAATTCATTGTTTTTATGTTATTTTGGTGGTTTAATTATTCGAACAAGTATGTAGGATGTTTTTGAAGTCGTGTGTATATTTGGTTTTGAGCCCCGAGGGCTCGGGTGAGTTTCAGGTAGGTGTTAGGGTGCTAAAAGGTTGAAAAATCTGGTGTTGGTGAGATTTTCCGGTGTCTGAAAATTTAGGCTATACGAACGCATGGGTTGTAGTGCGAATGCATAGCACTAGGGAGGGCAGGTCAGATTTAGGCTTATGCGATCGCACCATATAGGCCGCGATCGCGGAGAGAGGGCAGGGTCTCCTGTGCGAACACACCAGGGTGGTCGCGAACGCACAGGGTTAGGATAGTCAGGGGGGCTGGGGGTATTAAACTTGTGCGAACGCGGCTGGGATTACGCAATCGCGGAGGGTATTTTAGGGAACCCTGTGCGAACGCGGTGCATGTGCTGCGAACGCACATGGTAAATTTCGCCTAGATATTTTTATTAAAAAACAGAATGTTCCATTGCGAGACTTAGCCAAATTTCTTAAACCCTCTTCTTACCCAAACCCCATAGACGACCTTTGAAGAGCTCCATCACCAAAGCCTCCTAAGTAAATAATTATCACCTCATTTTCTTCCATTTTCATCATCTATCACTAGAATCTAGGTCTAAAAACATGAAATCAAGGGTAGAAATTGGGGGTTTTGGGTAGACTTAGGGTTTTGGAATTTTGGGGAATTCAACCTCATTTTGGGGTCGGATTTCAAAACAAATTGTGTATTTGGGCTCGTGGGGGAATGGGTGATCGGGTTTTAGTCCAAACCTCATGTTTGGACCAAGCGAGCCCGGGGTCGAATTTTTGTATTTTTGGAAGAATGTTGGGAAATGTATAATTAGGCTTTGGAATTGAATTATTAAGTCATTATTGATGTTATTGAGTCGATTATGTCTAGATACTATCGTTTCGGAGTTGGATTCGAGAGGGAAAGTGGTGCTAGAGGCTTGATTCGCATTCTTGGAGCCAAGGTAAGTGTTTGGCCTAACGTTAGTGAGGGAATAGGAGTTGAGTCTATGTGCTACTTGTCTTGTCATGTTCAACGTATAGGTAAAGTGACGAGTACCTATGCATTGTTTGTCAAGCATGCCCGTGAGTCTATTTTTGGTGAATTACTTGTTATTACTCTGTTAATTATTGTGTTATGAAGTAGTTTCCTTTGAGAAATTGTTTAAGTGCTGAGAATACTCGCTTAAGTACTTGTGATATGAAGTCTCAGTTGAGGACCCAATTCATTAAGTTATGTACTCGTAAGAGATTGGTTATAACTGAGTCCCTTGCAGGGCAATGTGATTATTTTGGTTGATTTTCTCCTTGTTGGGTGGTTATGAGTTGTGTTTCACTATGTTACATTCCTTACCAAACTATTAGTTGTTGTTGATTTTGATGAGGAAGAGTGTAAAGAACGAAGGGTGATGCCGTGTATTCATTTCATTCATTGCATAGTGAGGAAGAGAGTAAAAACACGAAGGGTGATGCCGTGCCATGATTATCATTGCTTTCATTTATACATTGCATAGTGAGGAAGAGAGTAAAAGCACGAAGGGTGATGTCGTGCCATGATTTACATTGCTTTCCTTTATATATTGCATAGTGAGGAAGAGAGTAAAAGCACGAAGGGTGATGTCGTGCCATGATTTACATTGCTTTCCTTTATATATTGCATAGTGAGGAAGAGAGTAAAAGCACGAAGGGTGATGCTGTGCCATGATTTACATTGCGTCATTCATACTTGTTGTGTTATCATTTCTTGTTGACTTATTTCTTTTGTCTTGTTGTTTGTTAAGTTATTCATCTTGATTTATCACTTGTTTCCCCCATTAATTGTCCCCGTATTACCATGCTTAACTTCTTATTTCTTGCTATGCTCTCTGGTACATATTATAGAACTGTACATGTAAATTGTTGTTGTTGTTGTGTCTAGCCTCGTCATCACTTCGCCGAGGTAAGGCTCGGCACTTACTCAGTACATGGGGTCGGTTGTACTGATGCTACACCTGCACTTCTTTATGTTGTGCAGATCACGCAGCCGGACCCAGGGGACATCGTTAGAGGGAGTATCCTTCAGTCCACCCAGGAGACATCGAGGTAGACCCGCAAACGTTCGTGGGCCTTGGCGTCACCATCTATCCTTATATTCTGTCTTATTTTCGTATTCCGGACAACTGTACTTATCCATTTCATACTTTTGTTGTAGAAATCTTAGATTGTCCGTGAGAATTTGTGACACCAGTTATGGGGTTCTTGTATGGGAATTTCGAAATGTTATTATGCTAAGTGGATGAATTTCTAGATACGCATTTTGGTTTAATTACTCGTGTTTATTGTTTCCCTTTTAGATAGTTTATATAAAGAAAATAGTAGTTTGACTCACACGTTGGCTTGTCTAGCAGGTACTACGTTAGACGCCATCACGGCCTGAAGGTGGGATTTCGGGTCGTGACAAGGAGAGTTCTTACCACCCACCAGCCATTCAGGGTTACTCCGGCGGGTATTCCGGTCATCAGGGGTCTTCTAGCCCTTACTTCAGTGCCATGCTAGAGGGTTCTCACCATCCCCCAGTTATCCAGGGTTCTTCTTCAGGGCAGCAGGCCATGCCACCTGTGAGATGTTATGAGTGTGGGGATTCATGCCATATGAGGAGGACTTGTCCCAGGCTTTGAGGCAAGGCTGTCCAGCAGAGTTATCAGCCTACATACTCAGCACTGGCGCCCCGTCCACCCCAAGGTGGAGGGCAGACTGGTAGAGGTCGCCCCAGAGGTGGAGGCCAGGCAGGAAGAGCTCTGCCAGCTCCTGTTCATTCTAGCGGAGGTCAGTCTTCCGGTGCATCAGTGAGATTCTATGCTATTCTGGCCCGAGCAGATGTAGTGGTCTCAGACGCCGTGATCACATGTGCGATTTCAGTATGTGGTAGGGAAGCATTGGTGCTATTTGATCCAGGATTCACTTATTCATATGTGTCAGCCTTATTTGCTTGTTTCTTGGATGTTCCTCGTGAGTCCTTGGATTCTCCTATATATGTGTCCACTCTTGTGGGCGATTCTGTGGTGGTAGACCAGATCTATCGGTCTTGTGTGATCACTTTCTGTGGGTTCGAGACCAAAGCAGACCTTTTATTGCTCGACATGGTCGATTTTGAGGTTATTCTAGGCATGGATTGGCTATCTTCTTATCATGCCGTGCTAGATTTCCATGCCAAGACAGTTACTTTAGCCATGCCCGAGTCGCCTAGGCTGGAGTGGAGAGGTTCCTCAGTTAGTGCAGCCAGCCGAGTTATTTCATTCATGAAGGCTCGACGTACGGTCGAGAAGGGTTGTCTGGCCTATCTTGCTTATGTGCGGGACACCGCCGTCGAGTCTCCGACATTTGATTTAGTGCCAGTTGTTCGAGAGTTTGTTGATGTATTTCCTTCAGACCTTCCAGGCATGCCTTCAGATCGAGATATTGATTTTTGTATCGATGTAGCTCCGGGAACTCAACTTATTTCCATTCCCCCTTACCGTATGGCTTCGAAGGAGCTGAAGGAGTTGAAGGATCAGCTTGAGGAGTTGTTGGCTAAGGGGTTTATCAAGCCGAGTGTATCTCTATGGGGTGCTCCTGTCCTATTTGTGCAGAAGAAAGATGGGTCTATGTGTATGTGTATTGATTACCGCTAGTTGAACAAGGTCACCATTAAGAACAATATCCTTTACCGCGCATCCATGATTTGTTTGACCAGTTGCAGGGTGCTAGGGTGTTTTCTAAGATTGATTTGAGATCGGGGTACCACCAGTTGAAGATTCGGGCCTCAGATGTTCCGAAGACTATTTTTCGTACGAGATATGGACACTATGAATTCTTGGTGATGTCTTTTGTCTTGACTAATGCCCCAGCAGCATTCATGGACTTGATGAATAGGGTGTTCAGGCCGTATATTGATTCCTTCGTCATTTTCTTCATTGATGACATCTTGATTTACTCACGTAGTCTGGGCGAGCACGAGCAGCATTTTAGAGTTGTGCTCCAGACCTTGCGGGAACAAAAGCTATATGCTAAGTTCTCCAAGTGTGAGTTCTGGTTGGATTGCTTAGCATTTTTGGGGCATGTGGTATCCGCAGAGGGTATCAAGGTTGATCCTAAGAAGATTGAGGCAGTTCAGAGTTGGCCGCGTCCTACTTCAGCTACAGAAATCAGGAGCTTCTTGAGCCTAAGAGGTTATTACCGCCATTTTGTGGAGGGGGTTTCTTCTATTGTAGCCCCATTGACTAGATTGACTCAGAAGAATGCCCCATTCCGGTGGTCCGACGAGTGTGAGGCTAGCTTTCAGAAGCTCAAGACAACATTAACCTCAACACCAGTTTTAGTATTGCCTTCCGGTTCTGGGATGTATACAGTATATTGCAACGATTCACGCGTTGGCTTAGGGTGTGTGTTGATGCAAGAATATAGAGTTATTGCTTATGCTTTGCGCCAGCTGAAGGTTCATGAGAAGAATTATCCTATGCATGATTTGGAGTTGGCAGCGATTGTTCATGCCCTTAAGAATTGGAGACACTACCTATATGGGGTGTCCTGTGAGGTTTATACAGATCACCGCAGCTTACAACACTTGTTCAAATAGAGGGATCTTAATTTGAGGCAGCGCATGTGGCTTGAGTTGCTGAAGGGTTATGACATCACCATTCTTTATCATCTAGGCAAGGCGAATGTGGTAGTAGACGCTTTGAGCATGAAGGCGGAGAGTATGGGTAGTTTGGGTTATATTGCAGCAGAGGAGAGACCTCTAGCCTTGGACATTCAGTCCTTAGCTAATCGCCTAGTGAGATTAGATATTTCAGAGCCTCGTCGAGTCGTAGCACATGTGGTTGCTCAGTCTTCGTTATTTGGTGAAATTAAGGCTCGGCAGTTTGATGATCCGTGCTTGACAGAGCTTCGGGAGACAGTGGTTCAGGGTGGTGCCAAGGAGGTTACTAGTGGCGAGGATGGGGTTCTGAGACTTCAGGTCCGTTTATGTGTTCCTAATGTTGATGGCCTGAGGGAGAGGATTCTAGAGAAGGCACACAGTTATCGGTATTCTTTCATCCTGGGGCTACAAAGATGTATCGTGATTTGAAGCAACATTTCTGGTGGAGGCGAATAAAGAAGAACATTGTGGAGTATGTGGCTAGGTGTCTTAATTGCAAGCAGGTTAAGTATGAGAACCAGAGGCCAAGAGGCCTACTCCAGCAGATGCCCATTCCTGAGTGGAAGTGGGAACGCATCACTATCGACTTTGTGGTTGGGTTGCCTCAGAATTTGCAGAAGGTTGATGCGGTTTGGGTCATTGTGGATAGATTGACCAAGTCGGCGCATTTCATTCTAGTGGCTACTACATATACTTCTGAGAGGTTGGCCCAGATCTACATTCGGGAGATAGTCCGGTTGCACGGTGTGCCGGTGTTCATTATATCAGTTCGAGGTCCTCAGTTCACCTCGCACTTCTGGAGGGCATTGCATAGTGTGATGGGTACCCAGATAGACCTCAGCACAACATTTCACCGTCAGACTGATGGTCAGTCGAAGCGCACAGTTCAGATATTGGAGGACATGCTCAGGGCATGTGTGAGTGGGACCAGTTCTTGCATTTGACCGAGTTTGCTTACAATAACAGTTATCAGTCCAGCATCGAGATGGCTCCATTCGAGGCTTTGTATGGTCGACGGTGTCGTTCTCCTATCAGGTGGTTTGAGCCTGGTAAGGCTAAGTTATATGGCACTGACCTGGTGAGAGATGCTTTGGAGAAAGTGAAGTTGATTCAAGAAAGTCTCCGTACAGCACAGTCAAGACAGAAGAGTTACACGGATCAGCAGGCGCGTCATGTATCATTTATGGAGGCAGATAAGGTTATGTTGAAACTCTCGCAAATGAAGGGTATTGTGAGGTTTGGTAAGAAGGGAAAGCTGAGCCCGAGGTTTATAGGTCCTTTCGAGGTATTGAGGCGAGTTGGAGAGGTTGCTTATGAGCTCGCTTTACCTCCCAGTTTATCAGGAGTTCATCCGGTCTTCCATGTATCCATGCTCCGGAGGTACCACGCCGACTTCTCTCACGTGGTTGATTTCAGCACTATTTAGTTGGATGAGAAGTTGGGCTACGAGGAGGAGACAGTTGCTATCATTGATAGGCAGGATCTCCAGTTGAGATCCAAGAGAGTTTCAGTTATAAAGGTCCAGTGGAGGGGCCAGCCAGTCGAGGAGGCGACTTGGGAGTCCGAGGAGGGCATGCGGAGCAGATATCCGCATTTATACAGCATTACAGGTATTATTCTAGACCCGTTTTAGGATGAACGTTTGTTTAAGAGGTGGAGAATGTAACGACCCGACCAACCGTTTTGCGTATTAGGACCCCGTTCTCCTAAATAAGACTTCCCACAGCGGCTTATGATGATTTCTGACCTGTCGGGACGGGTGGTTCGGGATTCGGAAGTGTTTAGAGTGATATAGGAACACTTGGTTCCTTAAGGTTGGCCTTTAAGGCCAAGTTTGACTTTGGTCAATATTTTGAGTAAATGGCCTCGGAATCGAGTTTCGACGGTTCCGGTAGCTTCGTATGATGATTTCGGACTTGGGCGTATGTTCAGACTAGGTTTTGGATGACCCGGGAGCGTTTCGGCGCCAAATAGTGAAATATGATTCCTTAAGTTTAAGAATTTAGGTTTGGAAAGTGTTTTTGTGTTACCGAGGTCTGAACGGAATTTAGAGACCGGGAATAGTTCTATTATGTCATTTATGACTTGCTTGCAAAATTTGGTGTCATTCTGAGTAGTATAGGTCGGTTCGGCGCATTGAAAGCGAATTCTAGAACTTTAAGTTTAAAGTTTGACTTGATTTGGTTTTGGGGTCGAATTCTTAGTTTTGTTGTTGTTTTTCACGTTCTGAAAATTTGAGTGAGTCCGTATCATGAATACAGACTTTCCAGTTCCTTTGGACGGGGTCCCAGGGGGCTCAGGTGAGTTTCGGACCCCCCGGAGTTAAATTCAAAACACCAGAGTTTTCACTGACAGGTTTTCTTCAGTGCGATCGCGAGTGCATTAGTGCGATCGCACAGAAGAGTTGTCAGGGGTATGAGGAAATGCCTTGTGCGATCGCATGGGCTTGTGTGCGATCGCATGGGCTTGTGTGCGATCACACAGGGGTGATTTATGGCCTGGACCAATTTTGTTCTCTGCGATCGCACCCCCTCCCCCGCAATCGCACAGGCCTTGCCAAGTTTGCTCTCCGCGATCGCACAGTAGACCCTCAGGGACCTTGACCAGTTGACTTCTGCGATTGCACTGCCGCAGCTGCGCACTGAAGGGGCAGCTGGGCAGTGCTAGTTTTAAACGGGACTTAGTCCCATTTTAGCCATTTTTCTTCCCTTGGGGCGATTTTTGGAGCTTTCAAAGAGGGGATTTCACCTAGCAACTGAGAGGTAAGTGGTTTCCACTATAATTTAAGTTGAATACTTGAACTTTTAGGTGGAGTAACACACTAATTAGAGGAAAATCATGGGTTAGATTAAAAACCTAGGTTTTATGAAAATTGGGAGAATTACCAAGAAATTTTCCATGAATTCACACAAAAACTATATATTAATGATCCTTAGGTTATGGGTAATCGATTCCTTCGAAAATTTTCGGAATCCGAGCGTGCGGGCCCGGGGGAGAATTTTGGGATTTCTTCAACAATGATGGAATGACTAAGTAAATAGGAGAATTCCATGCGTTTGAGTATAATTTGATATATTTACATAACATTTGATTAGTTTCGAGTCCTTGGGTGACGAGTTTGGAGTTTCGGGCGCGTTCTTGGTCCGGGAAGTAGATTCGACACCAGGTGAGTCTCCTTTCTAACCTTGTAAGAGGGAATTGTCCCCATAGGTGATCTAAATTCTATGTGTTAATGTTTGTGGG
>ML246895.1:39610-64592 GCA_005239495.1 Nicotiana undulata
GGAATATATTGTTTTTTGTTTATGTTTGGGGGGGGGGGGGGGGGGGTTACGTACGTACCAAGTGACGAGAGTTTGTATGTAGCGGATATTATTGTTATGTCGGGTAGTTTTAGGACCCACAAGCATGCTTTTATGTGCCTTACATGTATCCCTAAATGTATGTTGGGTTGCTTATTATTCTTGGATTGGCATGGAGATATTAAGAAGTCATGTCTTAGATTTCATTACTTACGCTCTTGTTTTCAAGTATAATCTCTCTTAAATGCATGAATTTCTAATAATTATGTGTATGTGTATGAGCACCCGCGTCACATGTATGATCCGTGAGCGGGGTAGCCTTATCATTATGTAAACTGCGTCGCATGATCGATTCGCGAGCGGGATAAAAGATGCATCTATGGTTCGAGCCGTTCGACCCTCGGCAATGCACATTTATTTTCGTGACGCTTCGGCCGTACGCCCCAGCATACTATGTGTTGTATATATTTGACTGAGAGTCTTGTTGTTATTATATAATTTGCTTCATGTGAAAAAAAAAGTGGTTCATTATATATATTATTTTGACTTGACGGGTAGAAGTAAGTAAGTTGTAAATTTATATTTGATATTTTCCGTCTTTGTGATTGTAGGACTGTTATCCCTGCTTAGTCTTATTTAGCCCTATTAATTAGTCATGGCCCTAGTAAGTATCACGTCTACTTCTCGTCACTACTTCTTCGAGATTAGACGGGATACTCACTGGGTACATATTCGTTTATATGTACTCATGCTACACTTCTATACTTAATTGTACAGGTTCTAAGGCAGGTGCATCTGGTTATCAGACCGGAGCGCGATCTTGAGAGAAAACCCTGTATCCGACTCAGCGGTGAGCTGCTTTCCCCCTTGGCGATCCTCCGCAGCAATTGGGAGTTGTCTTTTGCTATTTCTGTCCATTTCCTTCAGACTGTAGCACATTATTTTATCATATTTTGTGTATTCCACTAGTCCGCCCGTAGACTTGTGACACTGGGTCTTGGCACGTAGTAGATATTTTATTTTGGCACTGTCTATATGTTATCTATAAGATATGGATTGCTCAAGACATGACTGAGTCACGAGATTTGTATGTCCCGTCATGATCCGAAGAGCTGAAGAAGAATGAACTAGCCCTGCAGCTAGCAAGCGTCAAGGTTCAAATCTAAAGTCTGCATGAAGACCATTCAAGACTCAAGATCAAGCTTCAGAAGACTCATAGATAGGGATCTTGTAACTCATAGTTGATAGGCTTAGTTTGACTTTTTTATATTTTTTATTTTTGATTTTTGATGTAATAACAGGACCGCAGACCGGAACCTCGATGGAACGGTACCTCAATCGGCTCCCCACCTCGGTATCCTCCTCCGCTGTTCTCGCTTCTGAACTATACGTGGCCTGATTCCTTTATAGCCAAGGATATGTAGGCAGCTCAGATACCAGGGCTCGGTCACATTCTCCTTTCTTTAAGTCTTTGGTCTCTCTAAAGAAGGGTCGGGTAAAAAAACATGTCTAGTCGTTCTTTGTCTGAAAACTCTTCGTGTTTCCAGTCAAAGAGGGGCAGCTGTAGACATGTAATTTTTGACACTCCTAGATATTTTACACATTTTAGCGTACAACAATTTAGTTTAGGTCTAATATCGTTATTTTAACTTGTTTTGACTCTTTTACTTTATTTTATCACAGAAATTGAAAAATACAAAAATAGTTTCATATTTCTCTATTTAATTTAGGTAGTGGGTATTTTTTTTAAAAGATATTAGTTTTTAATCCATTTTATATTTTAGTATAATATTTGAAAATACCAAAAAGAATTGTTTCATGTCATAATATAGTTGTTTTAATTAATTAGGATTACTTTTACATTTTCTATGATATTACTTTAGGAATGAAATTAATATATTTCTTAATTAAAATTGCAAAAAAGTATAAAATTAAGGCCCAATCCGGTCGGCCCAATACCCTAAAAACCCTAACACTTTTAAAAAAACACTCTCTCTTCTTCTTCCATACACTCCCTAACCTAGAACACACACTTAAGAGACCGTACACATAAATCTCTCTGTCGCCACCCTTACACCAGCCACCAACTACCACCCTTACACCGCCTGACCACTCAAACCCGACCACTGTCGCCAAAGACCTTCTCACCGTTGTCGCCTGCCTTACACAACACCGTACTGCTGCCCACCAACCTTTACAAGCAGCCACCGATCACCCTTCTTCTCCCTGACCCAACTCGTCGGAATCCCTCTAAGCTGTAGCACCAAATCAGCCTCACGACCACCCTCACTCATCTTCCCCCTCCAATGACGCCACCAGCAGCAGCGACGCCGCCAGCACTAACCGGCGATACTCAGAGTTCCGTCAATGATATCCACTTCCAACGCTACTATAAATCACCTCTAGAGACCTCCATTTTCACCATCTCAGATCAACTGTAAAAACACCATTTCGAGTTTCCTTTGTCAGATTTCTTTGCTGGCTTGAGTGGATTTTTGGTTTGTCAATTTCGAGTTAATCCGGTCGAGGTTGCTGCTCGGGTTTCCGACTTGAGGCTCCAAC
The DNA here is from genome assembly GCA_005239495.1 of Nicotiana undulata. Classification (NCBI taxonomy): domain Eukaryota; kingdom Viridiplantae; phylum Streptophyta; class Magnoliopsida; order Solanales; family Solanaceae; genus Nicotiana; species Nicotiana undulata. The sequence continues at coordinate 42,191 of ML246895.1, forward strand.
CATATTGTTGGTTCTAGCATTTTAGGAAACTGTTACTCATTTGAGTTCATTTCCAGTACATGTGAGGTCTGTGTTCAGTCCGACTTGTGCCTAGTCGAGGTTGTCGTTTGTTGGTTCCGTCCAAGTGTCGTCCATTGTTTTCGGTCAAGTTTGTGTTTCCGGAATTTGACGTTGTTGTAAACAAATGGGAGGTCTTAATATTGGAAAAGTTCTTGCTTATTAAAGGTTCATCTTCTTTCCCTAGCGATTTAATCCGTTTGATCTTATACATGGATGACGTTTTGTTTGATGTGATACTGTGAATACCTTAATGTATGACTATTGAACGGATGTATTTGTTCTATTAATTATGTTGAATCTAGTTGCTTAAATTGAATAGGTAATCTGTTACCATTTGGGAATTTCAATGATTAACAAAAGCAATTGAACATCTTCGTTTCATTGAACTTGTTTTTACCTCAACTTAGCGATTTTGAAAAGTTAAAAATCAAGAACTGACTGAGACATGAATTATTTACAAATTAGCTTGAGATGAACCCATGAGTTTAGCCAACAATCTTATTATTTTATGTTAATTTATTTGGGGCTCGCCAGCCGCATGTTTGAGCCTGTCACATTTAGGTAGGCAAACTTTAGGATTTTGGATGTTCACGTTACATAATTATGGGTTCAGGAATTAAGACCTAAGTACGCGTTCGCGCGACTTTGAAACTTTTCTTAAATAATAAAACCAAGGTACGCGTTCACGCGACTTTGGAGTTTTTCTTAAGTAATTAAGCGTGACAAATTGTGTACACGTACGCATGACATGATTTGAGCGTCGATTTTCTAAACTAAACCAAGGTATTCGTTCGTGTGACTTTGGCCAAATAGTTTTAATATTAAGGGCTATTAATTGTGTACACGTACGCGTGACATGATTTTTAGCGCATTAAATAAGATCAGTACACGTACCTGTGACTCGTCTCAGGATACTTTCTTAAAAGCGGTAAAAGGAAAATATACATAGGTCTTAAAAGTGAGTAATAAACAATTAAGACATGTATGATTAAAAGCGACCGTGCTAAAACCACGGAACCCGAAAATTCCTAACACCTTCTCCCGGGTTAACATAATTCCTTACCCGGTCTTCTGGTTTCGCAGACTTTAACACATAGTCAAAACTTCCTCGATTTGGGATTTAAAAAAACCGGCGACTTGGGACACCATAAATTATCCCAAGTGGCGACTCTGATCAAATAACTAATCTCATCTCGATTATTGTCACTTAAATTGGAAAAACTCCCTACACCCTTTCGGGAAAAAGGAGGTGTGACAGTCATCACAAGAACGAACGCAACATCTAGGGATGGATGAGTGAATGGTTTACGGGAATGGTTAGGTTTTATATGGATGGGATAACTGGAGCAGGATCGCTTCTGCTGGGATAGTCATCGCTTTCCGGGTTACCTGCAAATAAAAGCAATACAAGCGTATACTATGCATAAATTTAAACATGATGTCGGTTCCCATTGGACTATGAATGTTTTCTTCGGACGGTTAAGGATGACATACTTAGACCATGACGTCCTGGGCCATGAATTATTTGATGAGAGATTCGCAGTCCATTAAATGACGTTCTCAGGCCATGAAGATGGTGCCTCCGAACAATGACGCCTTTGAATAATGATATTCAAGATTGGGAGATCCTCGGGCCATGACATGGTGTTCTCGGGCCATGAAGATGGTGCCTCCGAACTATGACGCCTTTGGACAAGTTGGCGATATTTCGGCCCATGAGATGAAATAATATGATGTTGACAAGACAGAGCTTAGTCTTGCGAGTTGAAGGGCAGAGCTTATCCCGAAAGAGAAGCGAAGTAAATAATGCCTGAGAGACAACGCTTAGTATCGGTGAAAAAGTAAATTAGAGGCAGAGCTTAGCCTCATGCAGGATGAAGGCGGAGATTAGCCTTATGCAGATGGAGGTAGAGCTTAACCTCATGCAAACTGTGGACAGAGCTTAGTCCCGTGCAGGATGAAGGCAGAGCTTAGCCTTATGCAAAGGGAAGGCAGAAAGTTAGCCTTATGCAAATGGAGGTAGAGCTTAATCTCATGCAAAATGGGACAGAGCTTAGTCCCATGCAAGACGAAGGCAGAGCTTTAGCCTTATGCAAGGGAAGACAGAAAGTTAGCCTTATGCAAGGGAAGGCAGAAAGGTAGCCTTATGCGGAGGAAGGCAGAAAGTTATACTTATGCAGAGGAAGGCAGAAAGTTAGGGTTATGCAGAGGAATGTAGAAAGTTAGCCTTATGTAGAAGATTAAATAATAAATTACAGTATAATTTCTTAGCTGGTAGTAGATTGCGGTATTGTGATTGTTGTGAGCATTGTGACTACAGAGCATGTTATCCTTTTTGCTGATAGCAAATGCCGGCAAGTGCGATGGTTTTTTGTGACTCTAATTAGGTTCGTTCTTTGTGCGGACAGTGAACTTTGGCATTTGCAACTGTGTTGAAATTTGTGACTTTGAAGTGTGTTTATTCTTTGTTGCAGCATCCAAAGGAAAATCGTGAGTTCTGTAACTGGGGAAGGTTGGTTTGTATCCCCGCTGGCTCTGCTTGCCTTTCTCGGCTTGGTATGATGATCCTGATTGCGTTATCGGGGTAGCGTTTGCTAAACAGAGCTTATGTTTTAAAAAAATAGGAATGCATGGTTTTGTTAAAGACATAGAAAAGAAAATGAAAAACATATTTTTCAAAATTTGATGAACCGACGATCGCAACACGGTTCAAGACATTGCAACCTCTCATGCTACGGAATTTTGAGGGTCCTCCTCAAAATTCTACCCCAGTTAGATGGGTCGACGCTTCTAACTGTTGCGCATGTGGCGATCAGCTGAACCTGCTACGGAATTTTGAGGGTGCTTCTCAAAATTCTGCCCTAGTTTCCAATTATAGGGGAAAATGAAAATTTTATTGAGTTGTGACCGAACCCATAGGGCTGCCTACGTATCCCCTCTTAAACGGTAATCAGGTCAGGAGTAGTTCAATTTACATCATTGATAAAAGAATAAAGGATTACACATAATAGCGTTTGACAACATCTGAATTGATTGGCTTTGGCTAGACTTCTCCGTCCATTTTTGCAAGTATAAGTGCTCCTCCTGTAAATACTCAGTGAACCATATACGGACCTTGCCATTTGGGAGAGAATTTCCCTTTGGCTTCATCTTGATGCGGAAAGATCTTCTTTAACACCAGCTTCCCCGGTGTGAACTGTCTTGGCTTGACTCTTTATTTGAAAGCTCTGATCATTTTATTCTGATAAAATTTCCCATGACATACTGCATTCATTCTTTTCCCGTCTATGAGGGCTAGTTGCTCATAACAACTCTTCACCCATTCTGCATTGCTGAGTTCAACTTCTTATATGATTCTCAAGGAAGGAACCTCTACTTCGGCGGGAATAACAGCTTTCGTGCCGCAGACCAACAAGTAAGGAGTTGCCCCAGTTGACGTACGGACCATGGTGCAGTAACCCAGCAAAGCAAATGATAATTTCTCATGCCACTGTTTGTGCTTTTCTAGCATCTTCCTCAATATCTTCTTGATGTTATTGTTGTCGGCTTCTACGGCTCCATTCATCTGAGGTCTATAGGATGTGGAATTCTTGTGCTTGATCTTGAAGGTCTCACACATAGATTTCATCAAATCACTGTTGAGATTGGAACCGTTGTCCATGCTGATTGATTCTGGAACTCCGAACCGACAAATAATATGGTCGCGGACAAAGTCTGCCACGACTTTCTTAGTCACTATTTTGTAAGATGCTGCTTCGACCCATTTAGTGAAATAATCAATTGTTACCAAGATGAACCTGTGTCCGTTAGAGGCAATAGGCTCGATTTGTCTAATGACGTCCATTCCCCAGGCAGCGAACGACCAAGGTGAGCTCGTTGCATTGAGCTTGTTCGGGGGTACCTTTATCATATCTGCATGTACCTGAAATCGGTTGCATTTCCGGACCTGCTGGATGCAGTCTGTTTCCATGGTCATCCAAAAATAACCAGCTCTGAGTATCTTCTTGGCCAAGACAAAACCATTCATATGTGGGCCGCAGGTCCTAGCATGTATCTCTTCAAGTAATTTGGATGCTTCCTTTGCATCGACACATCTTAATAATCCCAAATCGGGAGTCCTTCGGTACAGGATTCCTCTGTTGTGAAAGAAACTGTTGGATAACCTCGGGAGCGTGCGTTTCTGAATGTGATTTTCAAGCTCTGGGTACTCTCCCTTAGATAGATACTCCTTGATGTCGTGGAACCACGGTTTTCCTTCTGATTTCTCTTCAACATGGGCACAGTAGGCTGGCTGGCTATGGATCTTCACTGGAATAGGGTCAATGAAGTTCTTATCTGGATGTTGTATCATGGATGATAAAGTGGCCAATGCATCGGCGAACTTGTTCTGAATTCTGGGGACGTGTCAAAATTCTTTCTTCGTGAACCTCTTTCTCAATTCCTGCACATGGTGCAGATACAATAGTATCTTGGAATTCTTAGTAGCCCATTCTCCTTGTACTTGGTGTATTATCAAATCTAAGTCACCAATTACCAGCAGCTCCTGAACATTCATGTCAATGGCCATGTTGAGCCCTAAGATGCATGCTTCATATTCCAGCATATTGTTGGTGCAGGGTAATTTGAGTTTAGCAGATACTGGATAATGTTGACCAGTTTCCGATATCAGGACAGCTCCAATGTCGATTCCTTTGAAATTCGCTGCTCCATCGAAGAACATTCTCCAACCGTCATAGGATTCTGCAATGTCTTCTCCTATGAATGATACTTCCTCATCAAAATATGTTTTCAGAGGTTCTTATTCTCCATCCACGGGATTCACAGCAAGATGGTCTGCCAAAGTTTGTCCCTTGACTGCTTTCTAAGTCACATAGACAATGTCGAACTTACTCAGCAGGATTTGCCACTTGGCCAGCTTGCCAGTTGGCATGGGCTTCTGAAAGATGTACTTCAAAGGATCCATCCTTGATACGAGATATGTTGTGTAGGCGCAGAAGTAATGCCTCAGCTTTTGTGCTACCCAGGTTAGAGCACAACAGGTACGTTCCAACAGAGAATACCGAGCCTCGTATAGAGTGAACTTCTTACTTAGATAATAAATGACCTGCTCTTTTCTCCTTGTCTCGTCGTGCTACCCTAGAATGCAGCCGAAAGCTTTATCTAGCATTGCGAGGTAGAGTAGCAAGGGTCTACCTGGTTCTGGGGGTACCAAGACTGGCGGTGTTGACAAGTACTCCTTGATTCTGTCGAAGGCCTTTTGACAATCCTTGGTCCATTTGGTTGCAACATCTTTTTCCAGCATCTTGAAGATTGGTTCACATATGACCATGGACTGGGCTATGAACCGGCTGATGTAGTTAAGGCGACCCAGGAAACGCATCACATCTTTTTTGTTCTTTGGCAGTGGAAACTCTTGGATGGCTTTAACCTTTGATGGATCCAATTCTATCCCTCGGCGGCTGACGATGAACCCAAGCAATTTTCCAGCAGGAACCCTGAATGCACACTTCACAGGGTTTAATTTCAAGTTATATTTCCGCAACTTGTAGAAGAACTTCCTTAGATCTGCTATATGGTCGGTGGATTTCTTGGACTTGATAATGACGTCGTCCACATATACCTCGATCTCTTTGTGTATCATATCGTGGAAAATAGTGGTCATGGCTCTCATGTAGGTGGCCCCATCATTCTTTAGGCTGAATGGCATCATCTTGTAGCAGTAAACTCCCCACGGCATACTATAAGCCGTTTTCTCAGCATCTTCCTCGTCCATCCAAATATGATGGTAACCAGCAAAGCAATCGATGAATGACTGAAGCTCATGCTTGGCGCAATTGTCAATCAGGGTGTGTATGTTTGGAAGAGGGAAGTCATCCATCGGACTGGCCCGGTTGAGATCCCGGTAGTCAACACAAACTCTAACCTTTCCATCTTTCTTTGGTACTGGCATGATGTTGGCTAACCATGTTGGATACTCAACCACCCTGAGAACCTTGGCGTTGATTTGCTTGGTAACTTCCTCCTTGATCTTTAAACTCATGTCAGGCTTGAACTTTCTGAGTTCTTGTTTCACTGGAGGGCACATTGGATTGGTTGGCAATTTGTGAGCCACAATGGATGTACTCAGACCAGTCATGTCATCGTACGACCATGCAAATACGTCTTTATGCTCTTCAAGAACTGCGTGTATTCCTCTTTCTCTGAAGGTGATAAATGGATGCTGATACGAGTTTCTCTGACATTTTCTGAATTTCCCAGGTTGACTACCTCAGTCTCGTCTAGGTTGGACTTAGGTCTGTTCTCAAAATTCTCGACTTATCTGATAATTTCATCGGGTATATCATCCTCTTCTTCTGAATCAATGTCCTTTTGTTGTGTTGTCTCGTTGCATGTCACAGTCATTGGTTCATCAAGACAAGTAATAGTAATGATGTATAGATAAAGTAATGAGAGAAAATGGTAATAATAAATATTGATTCATAAAAACATAAAAGTGCTTTTGATAAATTGAGTAACTGTTTTCAGAACATTGAAGATCTTATTGCAGAAATAAAAATGCGAAAAGGAAATCATTTAGTAAATGAACACCGGGACTCGTCGGGCCCTGGCGGTTCTGATAGTCCAGTTCTTAAGGAATGATCCTTCGCTCATGGCTTGAATGGAAGGGCCTTCCTCCTCCTCCTCCTCAACAATGATACAACAGTCCATATCATCATCTTCTAGGAATAAATTCTTTAAGGCTGCCAGTGCTTCTTCTTCCTCTGACCCCCATATAATATCGGCCTGCTGAAAGGTCTGCTCCAGATGCGGTATAGGTTGTTCCAATGGGTAATAAGGATCGTGCCATGGTGGCGACCAGTTCTTGTATTCTTTCCATGTATACTTGTATCCCTGCCGAAAAGTGGTACCATGACGTTTGAGCTGTATTGGCTTAGAGATCTCTTGAAGATTCTTGCCGAGCCATTTGCCAGGCTCGTACCCTCTCCAGTTCATCATGCTCGCTATCTTATTGTCCCACAATTTGTCTTTGTCTATTGCGTTGACCCGCTCGATATGGTGGTATGTTTCTCCACCTAGCCTTCTTCTACCTTCAACCACCAGAATGGTCTGATGACTATAGATAGGGTTGCTTTCATCCCCATGGATGATCACTTCCTGGTGGCTCCATTCAAATTTTACTACCTGATGCAGTGTTGATGCCACGGACCCAGCGGCATGTATCCATGGCCGTCCCAATAACAGATTATAGACATGGATACACCTATCACCTGAAATTCAACCTCAAACCATGTAGGTCCCATTTGTATACAAAGCCTGATCTCGTCGATGGTGGACCTCTGAGAACCATCGAAAGCTTTCACATTCATCAACCCTTCTTTTATCTCGTATAGTTCGTTGCCCAATTTCTTGAGTGTTGTCAATGGACAGATGTTGAGGCTGGATCCCCCGTCAATCAGAATCCTGGTGATGAAGTAGTCCTCGCATTGCAAAGTGATGTGCAGTGCTTTGTTATGACTTAAACCTTCAGGTGGCAGCTCATCCTCATGGAAAGTGATCTTATGACTCTCCAGCACTTGACCTACCATATTGGCCATTTTCCCACTGGTGATATTATTTGGCATATATGCTTCGTTCAACACTTTCATCAAAGCATTCCTGTGCGTCTCTGAATTTTGCAACAATGACAGAATGGATATCTAGACTGGGGTTTTGTTCAACTGATCGATGATTGAGTATTCTTTTGCCTGCAACTTCCTCCAAAGGTCATCTGGTCCTGTCTCAATGATGGATGGCCTGTTGGAAGCCTGTTTGCTGGACTCTGCCAAATGTTCTGGTGTATAGACCCTACCGGTCCTTGTCATTCCATGTGCAGCACCAGCTTCTTCTATCTTGACTTTGCCCTTTCTTCTTTCTTCAGCCATGTAAACCCAAGGTACGTCCATATCGTTCAAATGTGGCATGGTGGACACTGTCACTGTGATTGGTGCGGCCACTTTCACTTTAAATGGAACAGGTGCCTTAGCAGGTGGCATAACTTCAACCTCGAATGACGCAGGTGCGTCTGCAGGTGGTGTTGTTTCAAACTCGAATAACGCAGTTACCTCAACATCTCCGGATGGCTGGATCTAGACTATGATGGGATTAAGAGTGACTGCTGGATTATTTGGGTCATCACCTTCTATGATCAACCCGATCGACCCCTCTGGGTCCCAGTCCTGTTCTATCTCAATCATGTTGACGCCTCCACCCTTATGGTCAGGGAGCGAATTGTTGCGGACATTGGGAGTAAACTCCTTTGCTAGAATGACCTTATTGTCAATCAGGGGTTGTATCTTATCTTTCAGGGAGCGGCATTCGTCGATTGTGTGTCCCTTCATGCCGGAATGGTATGCACAAGTTTTATTTGGATTAACCCATTGAGAGGGATTCTCAGGAGTTACAGCAGGGATAGGAGTGATATAACCAACAACTTTCAATCTTTCATACAACTGGTTGATAGGTTCAGCAATGGCAGTGTATTGTTTAGGAGGTCTGCGATCAAAGTTGGGTCGAGGTCTCGGGAAGTTTTGGCGAGCAGGGGGAGATTGGAAATGAGATAGTTGAGAGTTGTAGGTATGGTGAACATGATCTGGTTGGGAATATCTGGGATAAGTAGGCTGATAGGTAGGTGGTGGAGATGGCTAATATGTTGGTGGAGGTGTTGACTGGTATGTGGGCGGGGGTGCTTAGTATGTTGGTGAAGGTGCTGGCTGATATGTGAGCGGGGGTGTTTGGTAGGTTTGGTATTTCAGTAGGGATTTAGTACTCTGTGCAACCATTATGGCTCCCACATCTCTTTTCTTGGACACACCACCAGATTGCAGGGCCTTGTTTGTAGCCTGCAATGATTCAAAATTGGTAACCATTTCGCTTTTGATCCCTTCCTCAATTCTCTCGCCGAGCTTAATAATATCAGAGAATTTATTTTTCTCTATCACCATCACCCGCTCATAATACTGTGGGTCTTGTGTCCGAATGAAGAATTTGTTCATCTGTTCTTCGTCTAGGGTAGGCCTGACCTTGGCTGCTTCAGACCTCCAGCGAGTAGCATACTCGCAAAAAATTCTTTGGGCTTCTTCTTAAGATTCTGAATATAAAACACATCTGGCGCATTCTCTGTATTGAACCTGAACCGGTCCATGAAGTCTGACGCCATGTTCACCCAGTTGGACCGCTTCTTGGGGTCTTGGATGATGTACCGAGACTGAGCATCCCCTATGAGGCTCCTCATAAATAGCTTCATGCGAATCTTTTCATCTCTTTCTACTCCAACCAATTTATCACAGTAAGTCCTCAGATGGACCCTAGGATCACCTATACCATCGAACATTTTAAACTTAGGAGGTTTGTAACCCTCCGGTAGTTCAACGGGCTATATGCAGAGATCTTCATAGTTCAACCCTTCAACTCCCCTACTACCTTCAACGCCTTGAACTCGGCTAGTCAGCTTCTTGAGTTCCTTGGCCAAATTCCTAATGAGCATATCCTTCTCACTGGATTCAGGTGTGTATGAGATGGGTTGGGTGGAGTGTGGTAGAGTCTCCACGTATATGCGGTTGTTCTGATGACCTGGTGTTTTGGCATAGAGGTGGTCACTGGTGGAGTTTTGGGTTTAGGGATAATCAGCGGGGTATTTCTCGGAGCGTGGCAAGTGTTGTGCTGGTGCTGTGGTGAGATAGTTTGATTTTTTGGTGGAGTTGTATATTGATGAGTTGTGGGAGGATTTTTCTTGTTTGGGGTATTCTGAGGAGATATAGGATTTTGGTTTACATCTGGGACACTAAGTGAGAAGGATAAATTCGCTAAATTCCGGACATGCTCAAGCTGCCCTTGGAGCTTCAGCAACCTTTGCTCGAGTTGTGTCATAGACTCATTTTGAACCTGAGTACCTTGATTGTTAGGATCATCTGTTCGTTCAACTAGCATTGTGTTTTCTTTCCTGATGTTGCTTGAATCTTCCATTTTGCCTTTGCCTTTGCTTTTCCCTTTAGGTGGACTAGGAGAAGGAGAAAGCGGAGGGCCCCTAGTTCTTGTATAATGTGATGATGATGCCAGAATGCATGAACCAAACTTTGGAGAGGGGAATAATAAAAAGGAAATAAAATAAAAACAAAACAAAAAGGTAGCCAAGTCAGTGAGGGTTATGAAAAAATATTGCGGTATTTAAACACATAGTGCGGGAATATAAAGCGTGTTCTAATTTGGGAACCTCGTTGTGCCCGAGGTAGGCCTAGTGACAAATTGATTTGGAGAACTTAAATACCAAAATGCCTCATTTCATTAATGTAAAAAGGGCTGAATCCAAAATGACACTAAAATAATAAGCAAGAAATAAAGTTACTAATGGCACTTGGCCTTATTACATTAATAAAAGAAAAAAAGGAATTATCCTACTTGGTCCCAGAAGGACCTTCCTCAGATTCGACATCTTTGATCCCATCGAACAGATTCCCTAGCTCGCGCAGTCCCACCAGCAGGTATGCTATGGTTAGGTGTCCTCCTTCGTTCCCTCAGCTCTCTGATAATCTTCGACCCTCTTGATGATCTTACCTTCCAGCTCCACTATGCCTCGCTCCAAGTATTCCAGCTTCTTGTTGGAATGAATAGCCATGTCCCTCCATTCCTCGATCAACTTTTTGTTTGCTTCATGTATCTCCTGGTGCTTATTTTCGGAGTCATGGATCCTTTTGCGCAGCCGGTTGTACTTGACCTGAGTCTCGGCACTTTCGTCTATGATTTTGTGACCTCGGCTGATTCCTAGCCTCACCGTCTCATGCAGGTCGTCTTCCAACCATGACGGATAAAGAGGTGCGCACCCAACATGGTACTTGTCTGGTTCAATAGTATCCTTTTCCAAGATGATCTTGCAGTGTCACGTGTGTTAGGCTTGGCACTTGTAGGGTATATCATCATACTGGAAGTCAGCTCGGAAATGGCTCATCTTGTGGACCCTTGGTACAATTTGCTTTCTTCCTGCTTGTCTCATAACCCGAAGAGGAATGTAAGGATATATTCCTCTTAACCCTATTAGCACCAAGTGTGGTGCATCCCTGGACCTGACGATGAATTCGCCTGTTGGAAACCGCTCGAACATCCACTGTACCTGCTCTTCAGTCAGATTATTAAAGAACTCTACCCATTCCTTGGCAGTCTCTGGCTGAGCAAACCTGTTGGGAATATACGTCATCCTCTTGGGGTGATGGAAAGCAATGTGATCATTCCAAGCCCTTAGGGGAAATTATTGGTGGTATTGGCCCTTTTGGAAATGTTCTAAGAGCCATATTTGTAGTAACATGTTGCAACCTTCGAAATGCTTTGCTCCTCTTTGACAATGTTCCAAGGCTCGGTACATGTCTGAGATGATCATAGGGATGATGTTGAAGGCTTTCCCATCATTTCCCTCCAACAAGGTCTTGGTTACCATAGCTATTCTAGTGTGAATCCTTTATTTCTTCGTCGGAAACACGATCAACCCCAAAAAGCAAATAATGAAGACAAATACCCTACGGTGAATATGTCCCAGAAATGTAATGGTAAATTCGTCATGGTGAGTGCGGTATGATTTGTTGTGACCGTACCTTTCATACAAGTACTCGAAGGGTATATATGAATACTTCAAACATTCTAATTCAGCGTTCTTCTTCAGACCCATCATTTTCAAAAAGCCCTTGCCTGTGTGGTTCTCATGCACTAATAACCCAGGAGTTTCCCAGACTAATCCAGCCACTCCTCCTATCTATTCTAGCAGTGGTGTCATCTCAAAGTTTCTGAAGCGGAAAACGGCTCTTTCACTATCCCAGAATAAAGTGGCAGCCTCGATCAACATGTTGTTGGGTTAGATGTCTAGGAAATACGATAGATTACCCAGGGATTTCTGGACATGTTTCTTATCACTGGAGTGAAGATCCTCCCACCAGTTCAGGAGTTTTGGGTGCATATTGATGACCATGCCGAATATAGGGACTTCGTGCCTCATATTTCTGCAAGACACAAATGGTTAGGCCCTTACCCCTGCCAGACTTGACTTTTTATACACTTGTGATTAGCATACAAGCATTTAGTTCTCCAAATAAATGCACAGAACGTGATTGTGTCCGTTGGGATTATGAAAAACCCGGTGGACTTTTGGGCAAGGCTGTCTTAAAAGGTTATTGTGCGGACGACACATTAACCCGACTAGGTTTGACCATGATGCATTCACAATATACAGAGTAAGGTTTCTATGGGGTTTTAGACTGGTACCCTTGAGCGGACAACTCAAGGGGGAGGCACAGAACTGTCGACTGCACCGTTGATCGACTAGTTTTACCGCAAATAAGCCTTTTCGAATTTAAGGGTGATATAAAATAGGAAGAGCGCAACCACTCATCAAGCGTTGCTATAGGATTTGTATTGGCATGATTGGAGGATGATGTTGAGCATGATTATGCAATAAATAAGCAGTAAAGGCATGTAGTCATGTATTTGCACGTTGTGAAAGCGGCAAATACAACAGTTATAATTTAAAGCGGTTACAAAGGAAAACAAAGAAACATGTCAGTAATGATTTTGAAAAGAATAAATAACTGAATTAAACAAGTAATTGCACATAAATGGGGAAAGTAAAAGAGTGGAAATATTAACAAAGTAAAGGTACGACTTCACAAAGTGGTTTGAAATGGTAAAAGCCTAAATCCCCAGCAGAGTCGCCATGCTGTCGCGCCCTTTTTTTTACCTCTCCTTTAGGATCAGTCAGGGTTGTTGACATTATTGGGACAACTTATTTACTTTTGGGAAAGGGGTATACAAGGTATTTAAGAGTCTCCACCTAACGAATTAAGGTGCGTTACGGCACCTACTAAGGGTCATTTACAAACACATATTTTGATAACCAGAGATAGGGTAAGGGCTTGAAATTACTCCAGAGGGAAGGTGTTAGGCACCCCTCAGAGTCCACTACTGTGGTTCCCGGCCAAACCACTTTGTGAATTTAGGCAAGTAGCAAATAAGCCATTAAAGTTTAAACAAGTAAGGATTTTGAGAGAGTTCGCAGTCTAAGCACACATGTGAAAACACATTTGAAAAGATTAAAGTCTAAGTATGCATACAAGGTTTTGAAAGATTTATAGTCTAAATACATATGTAAAGGATAGGGGGGAGTCCTAGGTTATTTATCATATAGGATCACATCAGTACAATGCCCGGTAATCACTCCTCAAAAGAGGGGCAACACGTGGCATTAGCGCACCGGTGATCATATCCATATCTACTCTTCCCCACCCCTTAGCGGTTATTAAAGCGAGTGTTATTTAGCGACCTCTATGCGTGTTGTTACCCGTCCCTTCTTAATGGCCATGGAAGAATTTAGGACCTCTACCTATGGGCAGTTCTAGACAGACCCTTAGGTTTAAAGGAAAAAATACTAAGGCGACAAGCAATAACACATAGGACTTCAGCAAATAAATCAGGAAAGAGCAAATAAGAGGCTCAAGTTTACCGCCACATATAATGCATGTAAACAACACGACTCAAACACAAATAAGGGTAGTATATTAAACAGGATCCTAAGACATGATGTCTAGGTGAATGTCAAAGTACAGAACATATGCAGTTCATTTTATAAACTTTGAGACATGGTCCTAATCAGTTTGCCTACTGATTTAAGCCTGTTAAGCTGTAAACACAAAGAACAGTTTCCAGTTTTATAAGAATTTTAATTACCTAAGGCTTGCCTAGCCTAGGCGTGGAATAATGCCAAATTATTACCAAAGTTATTGAAGAAAACTGTTATAACATGTTGTTCTAGGTGTTGCAAAATACAGATTTATTACCCATTTTACTTGAACGGGATGAGACTGTTTTAAGCCTTTTTCATGCATCAGTAGTTAAACTAGGTGTTAATAGAGCGAGTACGATCAGGACCCTAAAACATGGTGTCTAATGTGCACATATAAGGTACATAATGATTTATATGCTGGATTCCTAGAGCAGGATCTCTAAATGCATAGAAAGTTACAGCTTTATTAGACATGATTTGCATGAGTAGCAATTTATATTAATGTTGTTTATCCTAGAACAGGATTCCTAAGTGATAAAACAATAGTGCCAAAATGAGATGCTGAAAACAGTATTCATAAAACCTAAGGGGACATGGTATCTAATGCACGATATGCTTGGCATGTGTTGGTCCTAAACATGAGTTTTATTGCACATGTAGGAAATGTAAACCTACAAGCATGATTTCTACCCTTTGATATCTATAACATGTATAGCTACCCTTCCACTTTTTTCACTATCAATCCCCAATATTCGTTTACAATAAATTATTACAAACCAGTATTGAATTACATAAGTAGATAAGGAAAAATAAGAAGTTACACTATAGGGAGCCTACAAATAGGCCCAAATTTCAGAATCTCGGATGCCAAATGGTCTCACAACCTTTCAAATAATCCGGGTGTGTCAGAGTTCCCTAAGGACATGAAGAGATCCCGGGTAGTGCTCACACCCAGATTTTATAACCATGGTTGAGTAAGTGCAGTGCGGAAGGGTCAACTCTAATGTGTCAAAGTTCAGAGGGATCTCATAGGGATCCCTAAGTAGTCACACATTAGAGGGGCAGAACTTAGATGTCTAAGAGTAGAGTGAGAGTGCTTGACTTAGTTTTGAAAATATTGAGTAGGAAAAACAGTTTTTTTGAAAAGGGACTTGTTTGAAATGATTTTGTAAAAGACAACAAAGGAGTTTATTCAATGAGACAAATTGAAAAGAGCAGGGCAATCAAAACAAACAACATACCAACCTCAGGATCAAAACAGGTTCAACATCACACGTAGAACAAAGAATTCAGCAACCACAAACAGGGGTAATGGGAATTGGGGACAAGCATAGAGCATACAAAGGTAAGCACATAGTAGGCAGAGGTACACATAGGTACAGAATGAGAGAAGTCCTAAAAGGGCTCAAGGGATTAAGGTACAACATGTATTTTAGAACTACACAGAACTAAGTAACATAAAGGACAAATTGCTTTACCACAGAGAAGTTCATGTCAGTAATCAGAGAAACATAAGTGAAGCAGAACCATGATGAGGTATACTAGAAGGGGGATAACATTTCATAAACATGTTGAGTCTAAGGGAGGGAGTACAGAACATGCTAAGTGAACAATAAGGCAATCAAGTTAAGTACAAACTTCACAGCAAAACCCTAAGTAAAAACATACTAGAAATAGGATGAATTGTAGCAAAAGAAACATATTGTTTTTGGGACCTAAACTGAAATTAGGACATACCAGTATTGAAGAGAGAAAACACATAGTGAAGAACCAAAAAGTACAGTAGTCAGCCTTGGCTTACAGCCGGCTGACTTAGAATATGAGCAAGTAACCAGAGAAAAGAGAGAGTACAAGAGAGGTTTTGTGTGTGAAGAGAGTTTTTGAACAATGTGTTCGTGTTATTGTGCTAATGAAAGAGTACTTTATTTATAGTTTGAAAACTAAGTAGAGAATAAGGTAAGAATCATAGTTCAGCAATGATTATAGAAATATGTACCAATTAGAATAAAATTAGTATAAAGACTTCCTTTAATTAAGGAGTTAAAATTCAAATGGTAATAAGCAGTGGTAAATAAGGAATGAAAATCATATAAGGCTGATTATAACACATAAGGAAATAGCAAGTATATCACATGTAATAGAGACTAGGTTCATCATACTTTAATTAAGGAAATGCTTAAAATCAATTAACAGCATAATTGACCATTGAATAAGGTCAGAAAATATTTCACAAGGTTAAAATCAGTAGAGAATATCATGCGAGATCAGTGAAGAATCAATCAAAAATATTCAAGGTCTCACAAATAGAAATAGTACTGATTTGGGAGAAATTAGCATAAATTTATGAGAGAAAACGGAATAAAACTCATAATAGGTAAAAATTAGAAACCCTAGCAAGCAAGCATAGGGTAAAATCACATAAAATCAGGGGATTCACATAGAGCACATAATGATTTGAAGAAGTTAATAGAATAAACACAAAGAGCTGAAACCCTATAAACGATAGGGTAGTATCAGAGAGCACAAAATAATTTGAAGGAGTTAAAAGAATAAACACAAAGAGCTGAAACCCTAATAAATGATAGGGTAATATCACAGAGCATAGAATGTTCATGATAAACAAACACATATGCAGGTTGAACAAACACGTTATCAAAGACATACTAGAATCTAGGATTAAAACCACGAACTTAGGGTTTTAACAAATATAGGTCAGACAAAAGGGGAAAACCTCAAATAAACGCTTAAACATAATGAAAATCATAGGATAATACTAAAAATCAGAAGAAAAAAAAAACCTTTTTTTGAAAAGGGGTTTAAGAACCCTAGTTTGAAGATGAAGAGTCGTTCTAGGAGAAATCAAAAAATCTTTAAGAAAAACAACAGAATAGCTCGGAGTACACCCAGATCTATTACATATCTAAGAAATCAAGAGCCAATAGTTAGTTTTTCATAGAGATAACCCAAAGAGAAAGAAAAGCGTCCTAGAAACCACAGGTTCGAGCCGGACATGGTAGAATCTTACTCGGACGGTCATGAACTGCCTGAGAATGACATGAAAAACCATGGGAGGTGAGTGAACCGCCTTCTGGTTCCTTTGAGGACCTCAAGGAAGCAATGCCCGGCACAGAAAGGAGAGCCATGGGGCTGGGGATGGTGGTGCGACCACCATATTTACCGGCGAGTGACGGTCGGTGAAAGCAGAGAGAGTTTGAGAGATGAGAGAGATGTGTAACGGCGGAGAGAACAAAAAGAATGAGAGGAGGGAATGAGGATTTGGGGGTAGGTCATTAGGAATAATTAAGGAAAGGGGGGATCTGGACCGTTGATCAAAATTGATCAACGGCCAGGGTTAAATCAGGTATTGGTTAAGGTGGATAAGGTATTGGACCTAGGGTATTTGGGCCGTTTTTTAATTGGGTTGGGGTCTGATGTAATTAGGCTATAATTGAAATGAAAGTGGCTATTTGTTAAATACCCAATTAAATTAAATAAAACAATTTATAAAATAGCTAATAATTGTACAAAATGAAATTCATGCATAGAAAATAGTTTAAAATGATTACTTAGTATTTGAAAAATACAAATGACTATTTTCTGGATAAAATTTTTGCAATTATAGCTAAAAGGTGCCCATTTGGCTAATTATGAGATAATTTGGTCTTAATAGAACCCTAAATAATAAATGAAACCAAGAAATGCTCTTGAAATCATTTGTAACACAATTTTATAATTATTTATTGAAAATAAAAATGCTGGATAAATTAATAAAAATATAGGAAAATCATGGAAAAATATCAATTGCTATTGATACATGATTTTGAAGCTATATATGCAATTTTAAAATATTTTGCGGAAAAATTGGGTATCAACAAATGCGACACCTGCAACTGATCGAAATGACTTTGGACGGGATTTTTGGTTCATTTCTCAAAAATTCAACACCTAAAACCTTAGAGGAAATTTTTCCAAGACTTCTTCTTCTCCTAATCATTGATAAGTGATTCTAACCTGTTTCCTTTCAGTCTTTCACTATTTTTCCTAAGATTTCAAGTTTGAGTCATTCCATTAGGAGACACACTTCCTAATCTGAACCATCAAATCCTAGGAGACGCACTTCCTAGTCCAAACCTTTCAACCTCATTCGTAGGAGATGCACTTCCTAGTTTGAGTCATTCCAATAGGATACACACTTCCTAAGAGGGGCCATTAATCCTAGGAGACGCACTTCCTAGTCCAATGCTTTCAACCTCACTCGTAGGAGACACACTTCCTAGTTTGATCCATTCCATTGGGAGACGCACCTCCTAACCGGAATCCTTAATCCTAGGAGACGCACTCCCTGGTCCAATGCTTTCAACCTAACTCGTAGGAGACACACTTCCTAGTTTGAGCATTCCATTGGGAGACACACTTCCTAATCTGAACGATCAAATCCTAGAAGACGCACTTCCTAGTCCAAAATTTCAACCTCATTCCTAGGAGATGAACTTCCTAGTTTGAGTCATTCCAATAGGAGATGCACTTCCTAATGAACCATTAATCCTAAGAGACACACTTCCTAGTCCAATGCTTTCAACCTCACTCGTAGGGGACACACTTTCTAGTTTGAGTCGTTCCATTGGGAGACGCACTTCCTAACGAGAACCATTAATCCTAGGAGATTCACTTCCTAGTCTAATGCTTTCAACCTCACTCGTAGGAGACACACTTCCTAGTTTGAGTCATTCCACTAGGAGACGCACTTCCTAATCTGAACCATCAAATCCTAGGAGACGCACTTCCTAGTCCAAAATTTCAACCTCATTCGTAGGAGATGCACTTCCTAGTTTGAGTCATTCCAATAGGAGACACACTTCCTAATGAACCACTAATCCTAGGAGATGCACTTTCTAGTCCAAATCCTTCAACCTCATTCGTAGGAGATGCACTTCCTAGTTTGAGTCATTCCAATAGGAGACACACTTCCTAATGAACCACTAATCCTAGGAGATGCACTTTCTAGTCCAAATCCTTCAACCTCATTCGTAGGAGACGCACTTCCTAGTTTGAGCCATTCTAATAGGAGACGCACTTCCTAATATGAACTATTATTCCTAGGAGACTCACTTCCTAGTCCAATCCTTTCTACCTCACTCGTAGGAGATGCACTTCCTAGTGTGCGTCATTCCATTGGAAGACACACTTCCTAATCTGAACCATCAAATCCTAGGAGACGCACTTCCTATTCCAAAATTTCAACCTCATTCGTAGGAGATGCACTTCCTAGTTTGAGTCATTCCAATAGGAGACACACTTCCTAATGAACCATTAATACTAGGAGATGCACTTCCTAGTCCAAACCCTTCAACCTCATTCGTAGGAGACGCGCTTCCTAGTTTGGGCCATTCTAATAGGAGACGCACTTCCTACTATGAACCATTAATCCTAGGAGACGCACTTCCTAGTCCAATCCTGTCAACCTCACTCGTAGGAGATGCACTTCCTAGTTTGAGTCATTCCATTGGGAGACACACTTCCTAATCTGAACCATCAAACCCTAGGAGAACACTCCTAGTCCAAACCTTTCAACCTCATTCGTAGGAGATGCACTTCCTAGTATGAGTCATTTCAATAGGAGACACACTTCCTAACTTGAACCATTAATCCTAGGAAACGCATTTCCTAGTCCAATCCTTTCAACCTCACTCAGAGAAGACGCACTTCCTAGTTTGAGTCATTCTAATAGGAGACGCACTTCCTAATCGGAGCCATCCATCCTAGGAGATGCACTTCGTAGTCCAATCCTTTCAACCTCACTCATAAGAGACACACTTCCTATTTTGAACCATTCCAATAGGAGACGCACTTCTTAACCGGAACCATTAATCCTAGGAGACGCATTCCTAGTCCAACACTTTCAACCTCATTCGTAGGAGACACACTTTCTAGTTTGAGTCAACCCTGTTCATTCTAATAGGAGACACACTTCCTAATATGAATCATTCATCCTAGGAGACGCACTTCCTAATATGAATCATTCATCCTAGGATACGTAATTCCTAGTTCGAGTCCTTGAATCTCGCAGTCATTCCAATGCTACCCATGGGAGATGCACCTCGTAATCTAAGTTTTATCAGTTCTACTTCTAAGAGAAGCACACTTGATGGAGATTTTTCAATATCATTTTTGCATCTTTCAAATAAAACAAGCTCATATGCAGCTTTACGCAATAACTCACAAAAGTTTCCCAACGCCAAATTGGGGTAGCAAATTTTGTTTCATTTTGTTCGTCTTTGATGGCTTTGCAGGCCCCACCGTAGAGCACATGTTGTGACGATTAAAGCTTGAAGTTTCCATTTCTCAAGCTTGAATAAAGAAGTCTTTCGATCACAAGATGATTGGAGTTAGCTTTGATAATGTGTCATCAACCCAGCTTCTCAAGTTTAACTTTCCCGAATTCTAATCG
Organism: Nicotiana undulata; assembly: GCA_005239495.1. Taxonomy (NCBI): domain Eukaryota; kingdom Viridiplantae; phylum Streptophyta; class Magnoliopsida; order Solanales; family Solanaceae; genus Nicotiana; species Nicotiana undulata. The sequence continues at coordinate 62,275 of ML246895.1, forward strand.
GGAAAACAATAGATCGAGAATGAGCCATAATATTTTCTTTAAAGAGAATCAATATCAAATCTAAGATCAATACAAGAGAGCAAGTCATGAATCAAGATTTGACTCCAGATGACACATAGATAGGAATTTGTAACTCTTAGCTTGTAGTCATATGTTGTTCTTTTCTCTTTTTTTCATTTGATGTAAGCAACAAGTAACAGTAACAACAATAACAACAGCAGCATCAGCAGTCTTAACTCCAGTATCTGGTAGTCCCAGCTACCAAACTTTTCCAGAACTACACGGACCTGATTCCTCTAAACAAGGATATGTAGGCAACCTCGGAAGCAAGGTTCGGTCACAATTTTTCAAAAATCGCTTCCATTGGAATGATATGTGGGCAAAAATTAGCTATGACATTCACTTTTCTTTTCACGAAAACACTTCATATTCTCGAGCAAAGAGGGGCAGCTGTGAATACCTAAATTTTGCACCATTTGGACAAGCGCTCGGATGTTGACTTTTGTTGACTTTTAAAAATGGCCTAAATTGAATTCTTTACAATCGTGGGTAGTTCCTAAGGCTTAAATTTAATTGTTTGGTTAGTAATTCCCTAGATTCTATTGATTCGGAGGATTGTGTGAAAGGAAAAGTCTTGGTTGAGCTTTGCGTTAGGGACGTTGTGTCACGACCCCAAATCCTAACAAGCCGTGATGGCGCCTATTGTAGAACTAGGCTAGCCAACCATCACATTATGTGATGACCCAAAATGTCATCCTAAGTAATTCTAGCAAAATCAGTATTCCGAGGCCTCGAAAACCTCCGTTAGACTCACCTCGATATGCGTGCGCAGCCCGGGTGTGTAGCCAGGAAGTCAGTATGCTAAAATTTGATGAAAATGGAATTTTAGGATAATTAAATTAATGAAGTCGACTTTGGTCAACATTTTTGGTAAACGGACCCGGACCCGTGATGTGACGGTCCCGGAGGGTCCATAGGAAAATATGGGACTTGGGCGTATGCCCGGAATCGAATTCCGAGGTCCCAAGCCCGAGAAATGAATGTTTGAAGGAAATTATTTTCAGAAAATAATAAAGGTTTTTGAAAATGAACTTCGATGTGAAAACCGTGTTACCGGGCCCGCATTATGGTTCCGGATACCGGAACAGGTTTATTGTATGTTATTTGCCTTATCTGTGATGTTTGGTGTAAAACAAACTTGAAATCACGTGATTCAGATTAAAATCGGATAAGTTAAGCTTTATGAAGTTTTAAGAAAAGTCTATGAGTTTTAAGGTTTAATACCTTGTTTTGGTGATATTTTGGTGGTTTAAAAGCTTGAATAATTCCGTAGGATATTTTGGGAGTTGTGTGTGAGTTTGGTTTTGATCCCCGAGGGCTCGGGTGAGTTTCGGGTAGCTAACAGGGTGTGAAAAGTGCTAAATATCTGGTGTGTTTGTGATTTTCTGGTGTCCAACGTTTTCTTCTCCGCGATCGCGGACATGTTCTTGAGATAGCGATGTGCCAGGGGTTGGGAGTTAGTAGTTGACTCTACGTGAACGCAGGGCCTCGACCGCGATCGCAGAGCTTGGGGGCCAGTGCTCTACGCGAACGCATAGAGTAAGTCTTGGGATGGGGGTTGGGTAGGCGTTGCACTTTGCGAACGCAATCGCTTGGTCGCGATCGCGAAGGCTAGTGACCCGTGTTCCCTGCGATCGCATCCTATTAACCGCGATCGCGAAGCTTCGGACCCAGTACTCTCCGCGATCGCGTGCCTCCTGCCGCGATCACGAAATCCAAAATCGTCCAGTTATTCTTTAAGTTCAAACACAGAATACTCTACACGGGATTTCATTATTTTCAGCCTTCTCCTCCTTCTCCAACCTCCATTGACGCCCCCCAAGCTAGATTCCCTCCATAGCCACTTGGGTAAGTGATCTTAACTTCTAATTCTTCCATTGTCCTTCCATAATCACTAGAAATCTAGGCCTAAAATCATAAAATCAAGTGGAAATTAGGGGTTCTGGGTAGAGTTAGGTTTTTGGGAAATTTGGGTGATTCAACCTCAATTTGGTGTCGGATCTTGAAACAAATTATATATTTTAACTCGTGGGGTTATGGGTGATCGGATTTTGGTCCGAACCTCGAGTTTGGACCAAGCGGGCTCGGGGTCGAATTTTGGTAATTTTGGAAGAATGCTAGAAATTGAATATCTAGGCTATGTGATTATGTTATTGAGTCTTTATTTATATTATTGAATTAATTATGCCTAGATATCATTATTTCGGAGTCGGATTATAAAGGAAAGACGGTCTTAGAGAGTTGATTGCTATACTTTG
>ML246896.1:0-20998 GCA_005239495.1 Nicotiana undulata
ACCCCGCAGTCAGGGGAGCCCGACTCTTCGGACGTCATTATCCCCGACGAGGCCCCACATCAACAGGTTCTACTTCTTATCGATGAGCCATCTTATGGCGAAGAACCATAGCACAGAAAGAGGCGGAGGGTGAAGACGGGGAAGGCCGTGGTTCTGGAAGAGACGGAAAAAACCATGGCTCTCGAGGCGGGGCCGAATTCATTTCCGGTCGTAGAGGCGGCTACTATGTCAGAATCTGTTTTGAAGAAGAGACCTTCCAGGGTCGAGGGGACATGAAGTGGCGAAGAGTTTGTGCGGGTTGTAGAGGGTAGCTCTTCGTCGGCGGTTAGAAAAGATTTTGATTCCTGCGCAGGGGACGTCGATTCTGGTTCTGACATCGAATCCGAGGAGGTACGAGCCTTTACGGAGAGGACGACTCATGTGGAGATAAGGATGGAGGGTCCCAATCGCCACATAGTCATTCCCGTAGACTTCAATATTTTGGTCGACACCAAGCATGTGGCGCCGTTATTTTCCCCTTGTGTGTTGAGGCAGAGAACAGAACGTTGTAGACATTGGAAGATGCCGACCTCTCCCTTGGCATATCGGGAATGGCCCTACGAGTGAGTATTTTCTTCTAAGCTTTTGCATGTTTCACTAGTATCGCGTTTACCTTGGCTAACCTTGTTTCCTTTTGCTTGCTATACTCTCATCCTCGACATTGAGCGTGACCGGCGGGGGGAGGAGAGGGTTGCTCACTATAGGAGGATGGAGTCCAAGTACAAGGAGTACCGCTCTAAGTACCGGAAGGTGGTCAGGAGCGTTGGTGAAGTCGACCAATTCCAGGAGCTGCGCGATGAGATTGGGAGGAAGGATGAAGAGCTGAAAGAGAAGGAAGAGGAGATTATGAAGGCTATTAGCCGGTGCAGTGAGTTGGAGGAGGCGTTGAAGTCTAAGGAGGACGAATTTGAATTAGGCAAGGGGATAGTGGCCGAGAACTCATATCTCCAAGCGCAGGTGGCGTCTTTGCAGGCCGAGCTCGAACGAAGTGAGGCGAGGACTGCCGACCTGAGGACCGAGTTGAGTGCCAAATTCTGGGAGTTGGAACTGGCTGAGAGGGACAGGACGACCTCGATAGCGGAGGCGGCCGCTCTGGCGGGTACCCTACGCGTCTGCAGGTCTGAGCGAGCTAGTGAAGTGGATACTTCAGTGCTTAATGTGGCGAGGTTGGAGGAACAAATTGGGAGTTTAGAGGTAGAGCTGGCGGGGTTAAATGAGCAGATCATGCTCCTGAGGGCTGAGAAGGAACAGTTGGCCCAGCCGTCTACTTCTCAAGCTTCTGCCGATGCGAGTGTGTTTTGGGAGTTATATGAGATGTGGGTTCATGCCGAGGCTCAGCTAGATGTGTATAAGTCTTTGAGGGATGATGGGAAGGTTTCCGAGGAGGAGCTTACCGATGTTCATGTTAAGGCGCGGGCAGCCCGTGAAGCTTATGGCTATGCACCTGATTCGCCTGGCGGGGACGGCGATGATGATGCCGTGGATGGGCTGGCCTCTGATCCTTGGTGATGACGAATATGTTGAAGGGGATGATGCGGTGTAAGGCCTTGTACTTGATTTTAGGTTGTTTTAATAAGAGCGCACTCGAGCCCATTGTAAAAGAAAACGAGTCATGTAACCCAATCAATTTATAATGGAATGGTTGCCTTTTGCTGTATGTTTTGATTTCTTGTTACTTGTCTTATTTCGTTGTGATGTTGTTCTTGGGAGGCTGATCGTAGACTGACCTAGCTTCAATCTTTAGTAAAAAGTAGGATAGTTCGAGATGGCTCGAATATAAGTAATTCGAGCGAAGTCGAATGTGAAAAATTCGAGCGAAGTCGAATGTAAGTAGTTCGAGCGAGGTCGAATGTAAGTAATTCGAGCGAGGTAGAATGTAAGTAATTCGAACGAGGTCGAATATAAGTAATTCGAGCGAGGTCGAAAGTAAGTAATTCGAGTGAGGTCGAATGTAAGTAATTCGAACGAGGTCGAATGTAGATGTAGAATGTAGGGTGTAGAGCGATTTGGAGTTGTGCGAAAAATGTTGCGTGTTGCTATGTTTATTCATTTCATTGGAGAATTTTACATACTTTGGCCAATACATACATTTGAGAAGTTCTCCATGTACCTAGTCCCTTCATCGGTTTGCCTGGAGTGGTGGACAGGCAGAGCGATGAATAACAAACTTGAACTTCGAGGTAGCCCCTTCGTCGCCTCATTAAAAACCTCCTCGGCAAAAACCAAACGGGTAAAAATTCGAGGGAGGGAAAAAGACTACGACTTAGAGGACGTCTGTTTTCAAAAGTTGAAGTATTTGAGGCGGGCGACATTCCAAATGTTCGGTAGCAGCTTTCCTTCCATTGTCTCTAGTTGAAATGACCCTTTGCTAAATGCTGCTGTAATTTTGTATGGTCCGTCCCAGTTGGTTCCTAACTTGCCCTCTTTTGGGTCTTTGCTTGCCTGTGTTTTGGCCTTGAGCACGTAGTCCCCGACTTTGAATGGCCTGATTTTGTCTTTTTTGTTGTAGTACTGTTCTGCTAGCTATTTTTGGGCGATCATTATTATGTATTCCATATCTCTTCGCTCTTCTACTTCGTCAAGGTTTTGTTTCATGTTCTCGTCGTTTCTTGGTCCGCTTTCATTGTAGTATCTGAGGCTCGGTTCCCTGACCTCGACCGGTATGACTGCATCGGTGCCGTAGACCAATAAGTATGGAGTTTCTCCTGTGCTTGTCCTTGGCGTAGTGCGGTATGCCCATAGCACCTCTGGTAGGATTTCTGGCTACAGTCCCTTGGCGTCTTTGAGTTTCTTTTTCATTATGTTTAATATTGTTTTTTCGGAGAATTCGGCTTGACCATTTCTTGTGGGATGGTATGTCATGGAGAGTATTCGCTTGACGTGCCACTTTTCAAAAAACTCAACGGTCGTTTTCCTGGTGAATTGTGATCCATTATCATAGCTGATTTCCTTGGGGATGCCGAAGCAGCATATGATATTTCTCCATATGAATGTGATGACTTCCTGCTCCCGTATTTGGGTGAAAGCACATGCTTCTACCCATTTGGAAAAGAAGTCAGTCAAAACTAAAAGGAAACGTACATTACCTCGACCTGCTGGGAGTGGTCCTACAATATCCGTTCCTCATTTGATGAATGTCCGGGGTGACGTGACTTAATGGAGGTGCTCTCCCCCGTGGTGTATCATAGGGGCATACTTATGACATTGTTCACATTTTTTGACGAAGTCGGCGACTTCTTTTTTCATGGTGGGCCAATAATAGCCAGCCCGTATGAGGCACCTGACGAGGGATCGGTTGCCGGCATGGGCGCCACAATAGCCCTCGTGCACTTCCTCTATTACTCGTCTTGTTTGTTTTGGTCCTAGACATTTTTCCAAGGGGCCGTCGAACGTCCGTTTTTATAGGACATTATCGATGATGTTGTACCTAGCTTCTTGCATTCGCAGTTTTCTGGCTTCTTTTTTGTCTGGTGGAAGTGTTCCCTCTTACAAGTAGGTTACAATACGGTTGCGCCATTCCCAAGTTAAGTTTACATAGTGTACCTCGATTTGGTCTATCGACGAGTGGAGTAGTGTGACGATGCTCCCCTTTCCATTTATGCTCTTTGTTATTGTTGCTAGTTTGGCGAGGCGGTCTGCCTCGGTATTTTGAGCTCGTGGTATTTGATCGACTGACATTCGTCGAATTCCGACAGCAAATTATGGATTTCCGTTTGGTACATTTTTAGCCTTTGCTCTTTGATCTGGTAAGTTTCTGTGACTTGGTTGACGATGAGTTGCGAGTCGCATCGAAGGACGACCCGTCGCGCTCCATATTTGAGAGCCAGTTTCAATCCTTCAATCACGACCTCATACTCGGCCTCATTGTTAGTCATATCAGGGCATCGTATGGACTGGCGGATGACCTTGCCTGTTGGTACCTCAAGTACGAGTCTTAGTACCGAACCTAACTCGTTAGAAGCACCGTCGGTGTATAAATCCCATAGGTCGTGTAGGTGGGGAGAAGTACGAGAAGCTTCCTGCTCGACTTCGGGCATTATCTTAGCACTAAAGTCAGCGACGAAGTCGGGTTACTTGCGACTTTATCGCCGTTCGAGGCTGATATGTAATATCGTGCTCGCTTAGCTCGATGGCCCATTTGGCCAATCTTCCCGATAGTTCGAGCTTATGTAAGATACTTCTAAGGGGGAAGGTCGTGACCACCGATATGGGGTGGCACTGAAAATAAGGTCTAAGCTTTCGTGATGCTATGACCAGTGCTAGAGTCAGCTTTTCGAGGTGGGAATACCTTGTTTCGGCATTGACCAGGGTTTTACTAATATAATAAATTGTAGATTGCGTACCTTTGTTTTCACAAACCAGTATTGCACTTACCGCTACTTCTGACAAGGCCAAATACACCAGGAGGCATTCGCCAGGTTCAGCTTTGGCGAGCAGTGGAGGCGAAGTCAGATATGCCTTTAGCTCCCTTAAGGCTTCTACACAGTCCGAGTTCCACTGGAGTCCGTTGTCTTTTTTTAGGACGTTGAAAAATTTGTGGCATCTGTCGGAGGATCGCGAGATGAATCTTGATAGGGCGACTATACGGTCGGTCAGGTTTTGACCTTGTTTCTTGCTGGTCAGTAGTTCAGGTATTCTTTCAATAGCTTTGATCTGGTCAGGGTTGAATTCTATGCCTCTTTGTGACACCAGGAAGCCGAGGAACTAGCCCGAGGTTACGCCAAAAGCGCACTTCTCGGGGTTTAGCTTCATGTCGTAGTGCCGCAGTATACCGAAGGCTTCTTTCATATGATCGATATGATCTTCTTTCCTTTTGGATTTGACCAACATGTCGTCTATGTACACTTCCATTGTTTTTACGAGCTGTTCTTTGAACATCTTGGTGACCAGTTTCTGATAGGTTGCTCTCGCGTTCTTCAGCCCAAATGGCATGACCCTATAGCAGTACGTCCCTTGGTGAGTTATGAAGGTGGTTTTTTCCTGGTCTTCCTCCTCCATGAGGATTTGGTTTTACCCCGAATATGCGTCCATGAAGCTTAGCAGTTCGTGTCCAGCCGTTGCATCGATGAGCTGGTCATATATGTGGCAGCGGAAAAGAGTCTTTTGGGCAATCTTTGTTTAGGTCTGTGAACTCTACGCACATGTGCCACTTCATGTTTTTCTTCTTCGCCATGACCACATTGGCGACCCATTGGGGATATTTGATTCTCTGATGGAACCGTTGCGACATTGAATTTCCTTCCCATTTGCCGTACTGGCGGGTAGAGTGGATCTATGTTTAGTTTGTGCATAGCGATGTCCTTCGAGATACCTGGCATATCTGCATGGGAGAAAGCGAATAGGTCTGCATTTTAAGTTAGAAATTCATGAAATTTACCTGGTTCGGAGAGTTTGTGGCCGATGTAAGCCTATTTGCTGATGTCGTTTTTATCTATTTGGACGGGGTCGAGGTCTTCTACCGTTGACCCCGTGGCCTCCACGATGTCGGGGTCCTTGATGACGTCGTTTTGCTCGCCGGATTTGGTCCCCGACTTTGGTAATTGCTATGCTTCTGAGCTCTTTCCCTTCAACTGTTAAGTGTATGTACAATCTTGGGCGATGCGGTAGCAGTCTTGGTCCGTGCGCTGTTCGCCTCGAATGCTGAATATTCCCCTTGGGGTAGGGAACTTAATTACTTGATACATGCTGGATGGAATGGCTCTCATGGTGTGTATCCATGGCCGCCCTATGATGGCGTTGTAAGTCGTATCCCGATTCATGCTATGGAACGTTGTCTCTAAGGTGACACCGCCAACTAGGACGCGCAATGTTATTTCTTTTGAAGTTCTTTCAACTGCATTGTTAAACCCTGTTAGTGTTATGCAACGTGGTACTATCTTATCCTCGAGTCTTATTTGGGCGAGAATTCGGGGGTGGATAATATACGCGCCGCTCCCATCATCGACCATTATTCTTTTTACATCAGTATATACAATTCGTAAGGTAATAACAAGAGCATCAAGGTGAGGAAAAGCCAAACCATGGGTATCTGACTTATCAAAAATGATACTTTCTTCGAGGTCGTTGTACAGTTCGTGCGTGATTGATCGCTTTAGTTTGTGCGTGGTGGTGAACTTTACATGGTTTATTGCGGCTTCATCGCCTCCGCCGATGATCATTTAGATGGTGCGGACAGGGGAGGGTGTCTTTAGAGGGCCTTGGTGTTGTTCTCGTACTCGGCCGAAGTTGGATCTTCCGCGGTCGCTTATCTGCTCTTTTAAATATCCTTGATTGAGCATGTTTACCACTTCTTGTCGCAAAGCTATGCAGTCTTCGGTCTTGTGACCTCGCTCCTGGTGGAACTCGCAAAGAGCATTCGACTTTCTGGTGTTTGGGTCGGACTTCATCTTCTGTGACCACTTCACTTTTGGGTCGAGCTTCTTTAGTGCGTACACTATCTCTGAAGGGGAAACACAAAAATTGTGAGTGGATAAGAGTGGAGGCATACCTCTCTTGTTTCGTTGAGTCCCTATATTTGGCCTAGATGACCCTTCTACGTGGCGAGGAGATAGTGGGATAGCCGTTCTAACATAAGGTTGGCGTCTGTCCCAGTTGAGGCATGGACTCGATTGATCTCTTCGAGCATCATTGCGGCAATCTCGTCTCGACTCTGTTTGGACTGGCGTTAGTCATTGAGTTAGGTCGTTGAGGTCTTCCTCATCCGCTCAAACCTCGGGGCAATAAGCGTTGTGGATTTCTTCCCAGGTGGTGGGAGGGTATTTCATAAGTCTTCACAGCAATTTTCTGTCCGCTCTCGACCCGTTCCTGCTTAGTCTATCTTGGAAGGCCTCCACGTCTATCCCTTCAGATATATTTGGCAAGCTCATTCTGACCCTGTTGAATCAGGCGAGGAAGTCCCTGAGTCCCTCGCCAGGCGATTGTCTAACGGCGAATATATCATTTACCCTGGCCTCGACTTTCTTGGCTCTAGCGTGGGCGTTTACAAACTTGTCGGTCATTTCCTCAAATGTTGTTATTGACCGTGTTGGTAATTGTGATTACCACGTCAAGGCTCCCCTGTTAGGGTTTCGCCGAACTTCTTCAGCAATACTGATGGTACCTGTTCCTTTGAGAGGTCGTTTCCCTTCACTGTTGTGACGTAGTGAATTATGTGGTCTTCAGGGTCCGTCGTGCCGTCATATATTCTCAAATATGGCGGCATTTTGAAAGTTTGGGGGTATGGGGTGTGGGGCTGCTTCTTCGCTATATGATTGTTCGACTAATCGACCAATGTCCCGTTTGGGCAGGAGTTTTGGGGCACCGGGTATCTTGTTGACCCTTTCCTGGTGTTCTTTCATCTGTTCTCGTAGTGCTTTATTTTCATTTTCCATTTCTTCCATATTATTTAGTATAGCAGCGAGTGCATCATTGCATGCATCAACAGTGGTGTTAGTGTTACCTGTTGGGCGGGGAGCTGGTTGCTCGTTAATGGTTACGGCATCCGCTGGTGTGGCGTTTTGAGTTTCCCCCTGGGTTGGCTTGTCCATGAAGTTGCTCAGTGTACTTGTCATCCATGCTTCTAGCAGTTTCTTTACTGCTGGTGGGGCTTCCTCGGTTGAGGACGTGGAGGCATCCCTTTCTTGAGTGATTGTCACACTTCCAAGAGGGGGAGGTGAACTGCTCCGTCCTGGTGTGACACTTGGTGTCATATTTTCTTCTCCTCCACCACCAGCTTCGTTGATGGTGCTCATGAGGTTGGCGGTGACATCTGCTATGGCTTTTAACCTTTCTTCTCCTTTTCCAGCCATTGTTAGTTCGTGCGAGCGAAAAGAGATGACTGTTGTACGTGTTTTTTTTAGATCTAACAGAAACTATAGACTTTAACTAGAAACTCCCCATAGACGGCGCCAAATTGTTTTACCAAAAATATGTTAATCCCCTTTTACACGAGGTGACGAAGGAAATGAAGGATTAATCCTAGTTAAGCTTAATAACAGTTAGATCTATGAATCTGTTGATGAGTGGAATAAATCTAAGCGCCGCAATAGTAAATGCAAGACAAAGATACGAGTGATGATTGACAATGAATACACGAGTGAGTATGCGGATTGAATGCATGCAAAGGCAATAAATGTAATAATAAAGGATATCTCGCCCAAATATTAAATGGTTAGAGTCAATCAACTCTTTGTCAGCAGTGTGGATGATAGAAAAATGTGGGTGGAAAACAAGGTTCTTGGATCTTGTATATGAAAATGCATCTTCCCACTCGAGAATCAATAGAAAATACAAGTTTTGTATATTCTTCAATAATCAATGTTACAAAGAGTTCTTTCAAAAAGTTTCAGATCATTTTTTTCTCTTTTTCTTTCCCTATATATAGGGGACATTCTTTTGAAACCCTATAAAAAGTACAAGGAAGAGAATATTCTCTCTTCCCGACCTAAAACTATCCTACCGTTACAACCTATCCTTCTGTTCGACTAAACGTCGACCTCTCTTAAGAAAGGTTCTTCTTCATCAAATATTGGCCGACTCAAACTTTGACTACGACCAACGAATCCATTAAGTCTAATCTAAATTTCGACCAATACACTAATCACACTCTAAAATTAGCAATTTGATAGCCTCGACCCCAAAACGTTGATGGAGAAAAGAGCGTAAATACACTTTTGGTTTATTAACATGGGAGGAAAAAAATAAAAAATAAGCTAATATTTGTTATAAAATAACGACTGTGAAGTAAATAAACCAAAGACAAGCATAGAGAGAGAGAGAGAGAGAGAGAGAGAGAGAGAGATTATTCAACTTTCAAACTGATGTACATAATGAACTGAAATCTCCTCTATTTATAGAAGAAGGAAGATGTTGTGTAAGCTGTTACTGCAAGCTGCTGTGTAAGCTACTGCAAGCTGCTATGTAAGCTACTGCAAGCTGCTGTGTAAGCTGCTTGTAAGCTGCTACTGTACCAGACATAGATAATCTTCAACCGGGGGTAATATTTATCCATAACTGAGTACCGAAATGATAAGCTTCTACAGGAAGCTTATGAACATCCATAATATATATTTATAACACTCCCCCTAGGATGTTCATTAAAAGATAATGTGCCTTATTAAAACCTTACTAGGAAAAACCCCGTGGGAAAAAATCCTAGTGAAGGAAAAAGAGTACACATATTTAGTAATACGCATTGCTCGGCACCTCATTAAAAACCTTATAAGGAAAACCCCGTGGGAAAAAACCTTAGTAAGGGAAAAAGAGTGCACCGCGTATTTTACTCCCCCTGATGAGGTTTCAAATATTTGAGTCTCCGCATCCCAATCATGTATACCATCTTCTCAAAAGTTGAAGTTGGCAAAGACTTGGTGAATAAATCTGCCGGATTGTCACTTGAACAGATTTGTTACACATCAATGTTACCATTTTTCTGAAGATCATGCGTGTAGAATAATTTTGGTGAAATGTGCTTCGTTCTATCTCCTTTTATAAATCCTCCCTTGAATTGGTTTATGCATGCAGCATTGTCTTCGTATAAAATTGTGGGCCTTTTCTCACATTCCAAACCACATTTTTCTCGAATAAAATGCATTATTGATCTCAACCATACGCATTCCCTACTTGCTTCATGAATAGCTATTATCTCGGCATGATATGAAGAAGTAGAAACAATAGATTGTTTTGTGGAGCGCCATGATATGACAGTACCTCCGTATGTAAATACGTACTCGGTTTGAGATCGAGATTTATGGGATGAGATAAATAACCTGCATCTGCATAACCAACAAGATATGTACTATCTTTGTTAGCATTAAACAAACCCATATCAAGAGTCCCTTTAAATATCGCAATATATACTTAATCCCGTTCCAATGTCTCCGTGTAGGAGAAGGACTATATATTGCAAGTAAATTAACAGAAAATGCTATGTCAGGCCTTGTAGCATTAGCAAGATACATTAGTACACCAATTGCACTGAGATAGGGTACTTCGGGACCAAGGAGTTCCTCGTTCTCTTCTGGAGGTCGGAACAAATCCTTATTCACTTCAAGTGATCGAACAACCATTGGTGTACTCAATGTGTGCTCTTTGTCCATGTAAAAGCGTTTTAAGACCCTTTTTGTATAGGCAGATTGATGGATAAAGATCCCGTCTGCTAAATGTTCAATTTGCAGACCAAGACAAAGTTTTGTCTTTCCAAGATCTTTCATCTCAAATTCTTTCTTAAGATATTCAATTGCCTTTTGGAGCTCTTCTGGAGTTCCAACAAGATTTATGTCATCAACATAAACTACAAGTATAACAAATTCTGAAGCCATTTTCTTTATAAAAATACATGGACAAATAACATCATTTATGTAACCTTTTTCAGCAAATATTCACTGAGGCGATTATACCACATGCGCCCAGATTGCTTTAAACCGTACAAAGATATTTGTATTCTGATTGAATACATTTCCCGAGATTTTGAATATGCTTCAGGCATTTTAAATCCTTCAGGGATTTTCATGTAAATTTCATTATCAAGTGAACGGTACAGATAAGTTGTAACCACATCCATTAGATGTATTTCAAGACTTTCACGTAAGGCTAAACTGATAAGATATCGAAATGTTATGGCATCCATAACGGGTGAATATGTTTCTTCATAATAGACTCCGGGTCGTTGTGAGAATCCTTGTGCGACAAGGAGATCCTTGTATCTTTCAACTTCATCTTTATCATTCTTTTTTCGCACAAAAACCCATTTATGACCAACTGGCTTTATACCGGTAGGTGTTTGGACTACTGGTCCAAAGACCTCTCTTTTAGCAAGTGACTTCAATTCCGATTGAATTGCCTCTTGCCATTTTGGCCAATCAGATCTTTGTCGACATTCTTCGACATATCGGGGTTTAAGAACTTCACTATCTTGCATAATGTTTAGTGTAACATTATATGCAAAAATATTATCCACCACTATTTTCGATCGATTTAAATTAATCCCATCACCAGTAGAACTTATTAACAGTTCCTCACTCACTTGAGTCTCGGGTTCATTGATTTCTTCAGGAATCTCAGAACTAATCAGATCTTTGGTCTCTTCAGGAGATCCCTTCATAGTATTATTTTGATCATTTGTCGATTTTTTTTTCTAGGATTTCGATCCTTAGAACCCAAAGGCCTACAATGCTTCAGGCGTGCTTTGGGTTTACTAGCTATCATGCTAGTAGATGGTCCTGCTGGGACATCAATTCAGATAGGCACATTCTCTACAGGGATATGTGACTTCGTTATCCTTTTCAAATTAGTAAATGCGTCTGGCATTTGATTTGCTATATTCTGTAAATAGATGATCTCCCGGACCTCCTAATTACATATAGGGGTACATGGATCAAAATGAGATAATGATGAAACTTTCCACACAATTTCTTTTTTCATTTCCTTTTCCTCTCCCCCTAATTGTGGGAAATTTGTTTCATCAAATCGACAATCTGCAAATCGAGCAGTAAATAAATCTCCCGTCAATGGTTCAAGATAGCGAATAATAGAGGGTGATTCAAACCCAATATATATTCCTAACCTTCTCTGTGGGCCCATCTTACTACGTTGTGGTGGTGCTACTGGAATATATACAACGCATCCAAAAATTCGTAGATGGACAATATTTGGTTCATGACCAAAAACTAATTGTGACAGAGAATATTTGTTATAATGCGTCGGTCTGTTACGAATAAAAGATGTTGCATGCAATATAGCATGGCCCCAAACTGTAGTGGGCAATTTTGTTTTCATAAGTAGTGGTCTTGCTATCAATTGCAGGCGTTTAATAAATGACTTTGCAAGGCCATTCTGAGTATGAACATAAGCTACAGGATGTTCAACTTTTATCCCAATTGATAAACAATAATCATCAAAAGCTTGAGATGAGAATTCTCCAGCATTATCAAGGCGAATAGCCTTTATAGGATAATCTGGGAATTGTGCCCTTAATCGAATTATTTGGGCTAATAGCTTTGCAAACGCCAGGTTGCGAGATGATAGTAGGCACACATGAGACCATCTTAAAGACGCGTATATTAGTGATCATTTAGCCTTGATAACAAGCATCACAAGAAACATCATTTGTAAGAATCTTCAGGTTCTTTAGTGGATGTCCACTTGAATTTTCAATTTCGTCTCATCATTATTGATCCAGGATGGTCCAAACGGCCATGCCAAAGCACAAAAGTATTTGAATCAGTAAACTTCTGGTTTACGATAGAGTGTGCTTCAATTGTACTGATCTTTGAATAGTATAAGCCAGAAGATAAAGTTGGTAACTTTTCTACAATGCATTTCTTTCCAGAAATATTCTTTGTAATACAAAGATATTCCACGTTCATTTCATCTATTGTCTCAACATGATACCCATTTCAGCGGATATCTATAAACTCAACAAGTTTCTTCGGGACTTGGAGGAGAACAATGCATTGTCTATAACAAGTTTTGTTTCCTTAGAGAGAAATACAATGGCTCGTCTGGAGCCTTCAATCAAACTTATATTACCAGAAATTGTAGAAACATTTGTTTTTTCCATATGCAAATACGAAAAGTATTTCTGATCTTTGAATATGGCATGAATTGTTCCACTATCAATTACACAAATATCTTCATGATTGGTCTTTGATCCAAACATAATTTGAGGATTATCCATATTCTTTGATACTTTCAAAGTATTTGCTCGAGATGACAGAGTCTCGTGCTGATAACGTGTTATAAAATAACGACTGTAAAGTAAATAAACCAAAGACAAGTATAGAGAGCGAGAGCGAGAGCGAGAGTGATATATTATTCAACTTTCAAACTGATGTACATAATAAACTAAAATCTTCTCTATTTATAGAAGAAGGAAGCTGCTGTGTAAGCTGCTACTGCAAGCTGCTGTGTAAGATGCTTGTAAGTTGCTACTGCAAGCTGCTGTGTAAGCTACTGCAAGCTGCTGTGTAAGCTACTGCAAGCTGCTACTGTACCAGACATAGATAATCTTCTACCGAGGTAATATTTATCCATAACTGAGTACCGAAATGATAAGCTTTTTCAGGATGCTTATGAACATCCAGAATATATATTTATAACAATATTTGGTTTGATTTGAACTAATTTTTGGACATCTATATTTTAAAATTGAGATAATTTATTAAAAATGTTGTCCTTTTTAGTCATCAATTTATAATAATTCACTTCTTTGATCGTAAACACAGACATATACATATAATTTAAGTATAAACTTTCATAGAGATGTATACTTCATCATTAAAATTAGTGAAAACATTATGATTCCTATTTGTTGGGTTAAATTCTGGATTTCTCGTGGTACCTTATATTCTCGTGCAATCTTGATATGATTGGCTCATATATTTTCTTTTCTATATTCTGACGTGGCAGTTTACCCACGTGGATTATCTACTTATATGACACCTGTTGCATATGGCCTACCATTTTGTTTTTTATATTTGCTTTTCTGATTCAAGGAATGAATATTAATTATCAAGCATCGATCCAAAGAACATCATATATAAAAACTTATTTAAAGCAAAGCAGTTATGAGATAAAAGTATAAGAGCGATCTGAAAAGAGTTCAACAATAATTGAATGTCATCTAAATAAACGGATAGGCCATAATATGATGACCAATTATATAAAAATGAATTTTATATATTAAGAGAACTTATCAATGTGATCGCTTACGTGAATAACGGTTTGGGTAGAGTTTATATATGACTGATTATTGACCTTTGCTTCTCACTAATCACTTCTAAATCAATTGTAATTAAGGTTTTTGTTGACCTGGTAAAATCCAAGAAACGTATAAACGAAAAGAAAAGATAGGAAGAATTAATTGTGGATACAGGTAAATTTATACTGTTAGCTACAGGTTGCCCAAATCGTGTATACATATTAAAAGATTTATTAAATAATTATAAATACTTGATTGTAAATGCAGTCATTATTGCATGCTAACTTGAAGGTCATTGTAGAAATACACAAATTTTAAATTCTCAATCCACCTCTACGTGAAAGATTATCACGACATTAATCATATTAAAACAAACTGTTAATGAGCAAGTATATAGCTATTTCGTTACGTTTTATTTGAAGTTCATTTCTATATGCACTGTGCACATTACTGTTCCTACCTTATTATTTGAATAGGGTTCTGGAGTTCATTAATAATCACATTGCTGTTTCTTTGTTTATTCTATCTTAGGCGAAACAT
Source organism: Nicotiana undulata (assembly GCA_005239495.1). Lineage (NCBI taxonomy): Eukaryota > Viridiplantae > Streptophyta > Magnoliopsida > Solanales > Solanaceae > Nicotiana > Nicotiana undulata. The sequence continues at coordinate 14,258 of ML246896.1, forward strand.
CAAATTTAACTCCCATAATCTAAAATCTTAAGAAAATAAAGCTGTATTTTTGGGAGTGTTTACATCTTATTGTGATTGAATTCATGGCTTGTGTATGTGATTTATGACAATGCACTCATTATAAAGTTGTAGCAAGTTATTTATCTTTTTGATTATATCCATGTTTGTATAATTGTTGAGCTATCTGCAGTTAGCTTAATGTAAACTAACCTAATAACTAAAATTTATTTACACTTGTTTGCAACCAATTATATGTGATACAAAAATAATTGCAACCACAATATAAATATGAAAAAACATAATTTTATTGATGAAATGATGTGGGTACAATTCTGTTTGTTCCCTTGATTCTTCTCTCCTGATTATTTCCGTGATTCGAATGTGGAGTAGCGTATTTCTCGAACGTAGGATGATGCAGACTTTCATGGATTTATTTGATATCCATGAAGTATGTTGTGGATCTTCTTGAATTATTTGATTATCAAGAATTATCCGGTCACTTCTTAATCTCTCTGTGAATATCTCGAGAGTTTATGGGATTTTCGAAATGATCTCTATTTTTTGAAATGCTTCTTCAGAGGGAATATGTGATCCTTCTTATAGGTATGCGTTAGGGTTTACGGTAGAGTAACCGCCAAGTAAATCGAATAGATTCGTAATATTTCAAGAGTTGTCTACAACACTTAAAAATATATTTTTGTCCGATTCTTTTCCTTTTTCTTTTTTGTTGTATCATATTGTCATAATTCCTAAACATAAGGTCATGTCTGATCACGTCAAGCTCACATCAGCATTCGTAGTTCTTACGTCAACAAATAAAGAATTATTTTTGTATATTTTATTTTACTTTCTTTGCAGAATTTTGCAAGTGTCCATCCAAAAAAGATAGAATAGCGGGAAAAGAAAAAAAACAAGATAAATTATCGTGTTTACTATCCAATCTATAGCGCCAAAGTCAAATTATGACGAGTCTATAGGTGGTTCCATCCAAAAGATGATGAAATAACTTTTGGCAACATATTTGAGAGGGAAAATTATAGTGATATAAAATTGGGATCAATTGATTAACTTCTCAGTATTATAAATGTCATATTTGGGTTCAATATTATGAGATTCATTATTATACATAATGAAAAGTTTTATGTTGGATGATAACTTACATGGATCATTCTTTATCCCGAATTGATGCCGACAATATAAGTAAACTTATACAAATAAAAAGGTCAGTGTGGTGTACAAGTATCCCGTATTCACGCAAGGTTGAGAGAAAGAGCTACACCCTAAGAGGTCGTTTGGTCTGAGGTATAAGGTGGAATAAGATGTAGGATTAAATTAATACCTTGTTTGGTTGGAGGTTATATTTATCCTGAGATAAATTAATACCTCCAACCAAACAAGGTATAAGTTTAATCAACATAAAATAATAAATAGAAACTTTCTCTCTCTAGAATGAGAATTTTTCTCAGCTAGCTGGAGATGACGAGAAAATCGAAAGCTGGGGGAGAGGCCAGCAAAATCAAGGAAACAATTCAACACACAGTGGAGGCAGCAAAGGAATTCCTCAATCTGCAGACGCAAAGAAAACGAGAAGCTTAAATGTTCTTCAAGGAATTACCCATTGGAGTTAAATCGAAGCCTTAATCTGCAAAATCAACGGGTCACCCCAATTAGATTGGAACAGAGCGCACCGATGAGTTCAGGATCAACGTCGTGGGCTGACATGGTTGACGAAAAAGTAGAGGAAGGGCTCAACAATGGCCAGTCGAGTAATTGTGGGAATAGCCCTAAATCGTGGAGCAAAGTGGTAGGTACTCCCCTAGTATTGGAGCTTAATAAACTAGATACAATGAATGAATATTAAAATACCAGAGGATGATATCAAAGAGGAGGTAAAGTACCGGACCTGAGCGGTGGTCTACTATGTGTTGGGATCAAATCCTCCCCAACCAGTAATAGATGTCTACTTTAGGCATATATGGAGAGGATTGGTAGTAGATAAAGTTGCACAAATTAATGGAGGGGTCTTCATTGTAAGGTTTCATAGCAAGGAGAATCAAACGAAAGCAGTAGAAGAGGGAATTCAAATGTCTGACAGAAAACCAGTAATTGTGAAGCCTTGGAAGGTGAATATAGAAATGACAAAGAAGAAGATGGAGAAGATATCAGTATGGATCAAACTAGTTGGGCTGAATATCAAATATTGGGGAATAAATGCACTCACAAAGATTACAGGAATAATAGAGAAACCATTGAAAATTGATAGAGCCATTGCGCAGAAGGAGAAACTAGCTTATGCAAGGATGCTGGTAAAAGCGACTATTAATCAAACATATTCTTCCACTGTTATGTTTGAAAATGAAGCCAGGAAGATAATAGAGCAGGAGGTGCATTTTGAATGGAAGCCAGTTTTATGCAGCAAATTTAAGAAATATGGGCATGAAGTAACTGAATGCAGGAAATAACTAAGGGAAGTAAGTAATAAGAAGGAGAAGAAGGAAGATCAGGAAAACAAAGGAGGTGAACAGAATAACAAAGAGAGGGAAATGATGGAATAGGTGACCAACCAGCATAATGGGGCGGGAGTACAAGCAGGGTAAATGCAAATAAACAAAGGGGCTGAAAACAATGGTTCAAGGTAGGAAAATATGTTAAGAAAAGGGTACAAACTCTGGAAATGACAATTGTAACAGGGAATGCTTTTGCAACTCTAGGATTGCAGAACAGAGAAATGGAAGGCAAAGCTAGTAAAGAAGGAAGCAATGCAACAGAGCAATGAAGACAATGCATAGATGGTCCAGAAAGGGGAAAGGTTGGGGATCTCCCCCTCCTAATGGATATAATAGGATTCTGGAACGCCAGGGGACTAAATAGACAAGAAAAGCAAAAAGAAGTGCAGTTATTTATGCACAATGCTAAGGTAGGTCTATATGGTCTGCTGAAATGTCACGACCCAATTTTCTCTCCGTTGGGTATCGTGACGGCACCTAGTCTTAAGGACTAGGTAAGCCTAACATTTGAATGCTTCTCGATAAAAATTTTTTTCTATACATTACATATCATCCCAAAACCCAGTAAGTACAAGTCATAAGCTTTAAGGAATCTACACTAACATTTCTAAATACCACTGTTCGGAATAAATACAACAGTGTTATGAATACTACTTGTAAGAAGGTGACTCCGAAACCGCGAACACTGAAGCGGTTTTACCTTGAGTCTCCACAACAGAAATCGTGCTAGCTAACAATCAACAACTATGCAAAAACCTGGGATCTGCACACAAAAAATGTGTAGAAGATTAGCATAAGTACACCACAGTGGTGCACAGTAAGTATCAAGACTAACCCCGATAGAGTAGTGACGAGGACTAGTCAAGACACCCACTGATCTAATAAATTAAACAGACATATGTATAGGGATGGCATGACATGACACCAATCTAATGGCTACACCATATAATTATCAAAATAACAAGTACAAAGTGGAAGGAAGATACAACAAATAACACAGAACATCGTAATATTACACAGAAGAAAGGACGGGGGTACGAATCAAAAGCGGAAACCACAACACAGTAAAAATAGTAGTAACTCAGCACTGCAATAATTTCCCCCCTCAAACCTTAGTCAACAACTCCTACAATTTAGTAAATTCTTCGAGTAAAACCTTTAAATCGTAATTTTATATTGAAAGCTTTAAAAATATAATCATTTCAGTTTAGTGAAGTATCCTTCGAAATACACTTCTTCCAACGATATATAAGTATACTGTACAGAACGAAAACCTCAAACGCAATTTCCTTTCAATAAAAGCTTTTCAAATATACCTTTCTAGTAAATGTTTTTCGGACATAGCTTCTCTCAAATAAATGTTATGCAAACATACTTTTGGAAAAATAATCACCTCGCAATCATAGTTTCCTTCAAGGTAAATGCCTTTAAACTTTACTTTCCAATAATTGACTTTCAGACGTAGTTTCCGATAGAATAAGTGCACGGCATCACCCTTCGTGCTTTTACTCTCGTCCTCCCCATAGAATTGACCGATTATGGCACGCAAATTAAGCAAATTAAACAAGTAAAAGACATGGAAAAGGCAACAACAATGAGATAAAGGTCAAGTACAGGACAATAACAGCAAGTCACACAAAATATGTAAGTACCACAATAACAGCTCAAAGTAAGGGCACACGTATACACGGGGAAAACAGATATCACATCATAATGCATGTCCCTCGTCCTCACCTGCACGGAAACACCCTTCGTGCCATGAACTCACTCACAATATCATGCACGACATCACCCTTCGTGCTTTTAATTACAATAATATGGCACGACATCAACCTTCGTGCTTTACACTCTTTCTTCACATGATAATGAATATAAACAATGCCATGCCATCATCCTTCGTGCTTTACACTCTTTCCTCACATGATAATGGATATAAACAATGGAACGACATCACCCTTCGTGCTTTACACTCTTTCCTCACATGATAATGCATATGAAATGGCACGGCATCACCCTTTGTGCTTTACACTCTTTCTCACTAAAACAAATGAAATGATAACATTTAGGCAAGGGAATTCACAGCATAGACAATCATAGAAATCATACTGTCCCGACAAAGGAGTCAATAATGGAAGAAACATCATCAACAACATGAACAATAATAGAAACCATATTGTCCCGGCAAGGGAATCCACAATGGGAAAAATATCATCAACATCATGAACAATAATAGAAAGCATACTATCCTGACAAAGGAACCAACAGTAGAATCAATATCATCCCGGCAAGGGAAATAACTATAACCAATCTCGCCTAAACAATTAGCTTTACGGAATGAAACTCAGCTTGCACAATGCTCAGCAACAGGCCACGCCAAGGAGATACCATCAACATGGATGGTTATCAAACTAAACCTAAGTAACACTTAAGGAAAAATTATATAAATCATAGTATACGACTCACGGGCATGCTTGACACCAACGAACAGATATTTCAATTACGACTAAACAATTATAGGGCTAGATAATACTAATTCTAGTCAATTAGGCAGTTTATGAAGAAAATATAGCATGATGGTAGAATGTCACGGCCCCAAATCCTAACAGGCCGTGATGACGCCTATCATGGAACTAGGTTAGCCAACCATCACATTACTACGCTTTTGTTCAATTATAACGGTTTGCAATTTAATAATAAGCATGCAACCATGACATAGAGAAATATAATTAAGTCTTAACGTCCCAATAATAGTCTAACAAACCTCCCAAGAACTGGAGTCAATAGTCATGAGTATCTAAGAATAAATAAATCTAACTCTGCTAAAAATATAATATATGTCTCTGAATCAAATGCTAAAAATTTAGGAAGGGAAGTGGAGAAGCTGTGGACGCTGAACAACTACCTCGAAATCCCGTGAATCTGCAACTACAAGCAAGGACAGCTACTGCTACATACCATCACCTGAATCTGTGCACAGAGGCACAGGGAGTCTTTATGAGTACGCCAACTCAGTAGTAATGAAAATAAATCACAATCTGAGAATTATAAAAGACACAGTGCAGATACACAATTCCACAAAACCAATAAAACACCAAGTCACCATGTAGTATTCATCAAATAATAAGCTCAAAATCAATTTCCAGAAAACCTTTGAAAACAAGTGAAATAGCAGTATATCTCAGTAAAATTCTCAGTAAAAGCCAGTTTGAAAACGAAGTAAATCATAGTTCGAGGACTTAGAAAAATTATCATAAATCTGCCCCTCGGGCCAAAATCATTTCTTGTAACAGTTGCCCCTCAGGCATTCTCTCAATCACTCAGTATCAATCATCACTCAGTATCAGCCCCGCGGGAAATCATCATCACTCAATCGGTACCGGCGCTCACTGGGGTGTGTACAGACTCCGGAGGGGCTCCTACAGCCCAAGCGCTATAATAACATAAGGCCTGAAAGCCTCCCCACCACACTCTTGAGGCCTGAAAGCCTCCTCACCACACTCCTGAGGCCTGAAAGCCTCCTCACCACTCAGTCAGACACTCTCAATTTGCCCTTAGGCCATAATCATATCGGGTTCTCGACCCAGAACAGTGTTTCATTTTTCAATAAATAGTATCAAAATACTCTGAGTGTCAAAAATATTTATCAGGAAAAGATTGAGTGTAAAATCATAGCATATCAGTGAGGGAAATATAGTAAACACAACCCTCAAGGGGAACACAGATCGGCACTAGGCTCCAAACACGGCTTACAACCCAAAACATATCATAATATATAAATACTAATTAAGAAAAGGCTTAAAAATCGGTTTCGCAACTCAATAGTCGCCTAAATAGGAAAGATGTTTCCAAAGTTTCCACCTTTTCATTTCAAAACCCGTGAAAGGGTGCATAGTACGGGGTTTCATACCCTCAGGANCCACACTCTTGAGGCCTGAAAGCCTCCTCACCACACTCCTGAGGCCTGAAAGCCTCCTCACCACTCAGTCAGACACTCTCAATTTGCCCTTAGGCCATAATCATATCGGGTTCTCGACCCAGAACAGTGTTTCATTTTTCAATAAATAGTATCAAAATACTCTGAGTGTCAAAAATATTTATCAGGAAAAGATTGAGTGTAAAATCATAGCATATCAGTGAGGGAAATATAGTAAACACAACCCTCAAGGGGAACACAGATCGGCACTAGGCTCCAAACACGGCTTACAACCCAAAACATATCATAATATATAAATAC